>JBAFWW010018633.1:0-10487 GCA_036873685.1 Agapornis canus
AAGAGCTCAGCTCAGTCTCTCCTCTGTCAGTTTAAAGCCATTCCCCCTTGTCCTGTCCCTGACCCTTTTGACTGGGATGCAGGAGCCATTTGTGTGACTTCGGATTGGCAAGAGTTTGTTCTGGGCTAGGCTGCAGCTTCATTTGCCATAGTTGTGCTCATGGGGAGTCAGCCTTTGAGTATACAGGTTCTTTGTCAGCTTTATTTGTCCATGTCCTGCTTGCAGCCGGTTTCTCTCTCAGCTTTCCTGGTTACAGTGGGCTGCCTGTTTATGTAGTGATCAAATCCCTGAGCAAATTGCTTTAACTGATGCTGTTTATCTAAGAGATAAACCAGGATCAGTGGAAACTCCTGGCAGAGCATGGGGAAACACTGTCACGAGGAGCCATTTGAGCTCTGTTAGGTGAGCTCTTCTACTTCTTTCAGCACAGTTGTTGTCTTTACCTTGTCCCAGATGAAGCCCAGACACCAAAACTTTATGAAATCCCCTATTTCTGGCTGCTTTTGTCTTGTGGCTGGAATACGAGTGCAGCAGAGGCACGCTGATGTACATGTGCATGGGTACATGCCTTGGCCTGGGGATGCAGTGACTGTCTCAAGTGGTCTGTACCCCTAGAGCTTCCCTTACCCTTTCCCTTACCCTGTTTCTCTGCAGGGAACAACCTGCTGTTCAGTTTTAATGGATAAGGAAAGCCTGGGGCCTGCTTTCCTTAGCAGGAAGCCATAAAGCTCAGGTAGTTCTCATAGACCCATCTCCTCAGAAAGCAGAGCATCAGCGTAGTCTTTGGAATTTTATAACTACAAGGATTGGATAAAAGGTGAGTTAAGGCACCAGGAGCTTCAGGCCCAGGCTGTGTGCAGATGTGGCTCCTGCATCACTCGGTGCTGTGGTTGTGGGCTCCTGGAGCCGCTCTTGTGGTGTTCTCTCACATAAGTAGCCAGGTCACTTGTGGCTTTGTTGAATGGATGTGCTGAGGAGCGAGCCCTTGTGTGCAGGAAGCATTTCCCACCCTCGTGTCTCCCTGCCCCCATGGCTGCTGCATTCCTGGGCAGTGAGGTTGCCTGCAAACAATGGTGCTGGGATGCAATTCCCTGTGTGTGACTGGTGACTAACCCTGGGGAGGGAATGGACCCTTCAACATGGGCTGCCCTTTGTCTCTGCAGTTAAATCCTCATCTTCCTGCATCCCCACCAGCTTGGGAAAGGGGGCTCGGAGCAAGCTGCTCTAGTGAAAGGTGTCCCTGCCCATGGCAGGGGGCTGGAGATGGATGAGCTTTAAGCTCCCTTCCAACCCATTCCATGGCTCTATGGAGCAGCAATGTGGCAGTGTGTCCCATCTGTAGGTGCAGGGAAAGGGATGCAAAGCCAGGCTCTCCCATGGGAGCTGCCAAGGCTTCAGTCCTGCAGTGGTCCCTCCTGGGTGCCCCAGCCTGTGCAGAGCAGCCTGTGTGTGCATGTTTGGGTGCTCTGTTTGCAAGGCGGGCGTGTGGCTTCCTTGGGCAGGTCCTTGTGCTGCAGAGACTTGCCTAAGAAGCTGCCTCCTTCTCCAGTCCCCTCCTGGCTTGGTTTCCCTCTGGTTCTGTCTGTCCCCTTGTGTTACTGGTCCAGAAGAGTGTGGATTTGGGGCTGGATGATTGCCCCATGGGCAGCGCTCCATCCTCAGTGTACCTTCCCTTGGGAGGAAAGAAGGGGACGCAGCAGCGGGATGCTGCTCTTAGAACTTAGATCTAGAGCTCTTAGAGCTATTCCTCTCCTTCCATGGAACATGTGGGATGGGGAACTGGAGCTGCAGAGTGCCTGCGGAGCTCCAGCTAGGAAAGACTGGGAAAAATCAAGGCAGTCTCACTGGGGAGGAGTTTGGCTCTGGTTTGCAAGAGCTTAGCAGATCATGCTCAAAGAGTAGGAGCGTGATGTCCTGTGCGCACATGCATTTGACTGTGTGTCCTGGCTTGCAATGTGGCAATTGCTGGCAGAACAACCCTGCTCCATTCCTGTCCATGGGGGAAGTGGGGCAAGGCAATGAGATGGGATTGGATCTCTTCTTTCTCCCTCTGTTGTGCACAGAAAGGGCAGATCTATAACTATTGTATGATTCTACCTGTTTCATCCTGGCTTGCCAATGGTGATGAGCTGGGATGATCAGTGTGTTCTGCTGGAAGGATTTGGCTTGAAGACCCATAAATGTAGGGAAGATACGGCTCCTTCTCCACTCTTTTCCCGCTTTCCCTGCCCACAACCGCTCTTCTTCAGCATGTGTATGCTCTGTTTGCATAACCTGTTCTTGCATGTGCCCTGGTCAGGTGGATTATGTGTGCAAAAGCTCTGCCAGCCTGGAATGCCAGCTATGCATCCCCTGAGCGCCCCTGGATGCAGAGGCAGGAATCCATTCTAAGCTTCCAATATTCCTGTAGGATGGGTGCCTCTTGGAGAGCAATGCCAGAGCTTGTCCAAGGATGCAATGGGAATGCTGGGGAGGCAGCATTGCCTCTGCCTAGCTGGGGAATGTGCCCGGCTGGTGCAAAGCTGGGTCTGGTGACTGGAAAAGTGGTTGGATCCCTGCCTCACTGGGGGCTTCTTGTATGAACTTGCCCAGTGCTGGGAGCTATTCCAGCTCTTAGAGCTATTCCTCTCCCTCCATGGAACATGTGGGATGGGGAGCTGGAGCTGCAGAGTGCCTGTGGAGCTCCAGCTAGGAAAGGCTGGGAAAAATCAGGGCAGTCGCACTGGGAAGAGTTGGGCTCTGCCTTGCGAGAGCTTAGTAGCTCATGTTTCAAGAGTAGGAGCGTGATGTCCTGTGTGCACATGCATCCCACAGCATCCCCCTTGCCTCCCTCAGCACTTGTTCATGTGGAAAAGGGATTTAATCTCTTCGTGGCAAGAACTGCTGGGTTTTTTCCACTGCCACCCAGGCGGGACAGCGCCAGGCACAGCGCTGCTCTGTTCCCTGCAGGAAGCTGAGCCTGAAACTTCTAATCCCGTAGGAAAAAAGAGCAGTTTTCCATTTGAGGCAATGCAGAACTGATCTGTAAATCCCATGCCCTGCCCCAGAACTGAGGGTTCCTGGCTGCTGCGTGGTACCATGGGTGTTGTGGGCAGGAGGGAGCTCATTCCTGTGATGCTCTCCTAGGCAGTGCAGTTATTCTTAGAGGGCTGGGTAAATCCCACATTATTATCAGGGTTCCTGCATTGCCTGGGTTTGTCAGGAAGCCCCAGGGACGTCAGGTATATATTTAGTTCTTGGAATAGTATCATAGAATCATGGAATGGGTTGGGTTGGAAGGGACCTTAAAGCTCATTTAGTTCCACATTAGGACACTTTCCACTAGAGCAGGTTGCCCCAAGCCCCATCCAACCTGTCCTTGAGCACTGCCAGGGATGCGGCAGCCACAGCTTCTCTGGGCAACCCCTGTCACCCTCATAGTGACAAGTGAGTTCACTATGAGGCAGCATGGGTGGAGATAGGCTCTTGAAGGATGCCCAAGGCTTATTTATACCCCTTCTTATGGAAAGCTGAATTCTGCTCTGCTTGGTGATGTCTGCTCACTGGTTGGGGCTGATCCTTTGGGTTTGATGGTTCCAATGGAGGTCCTGCTCCTCCTTCTGCTAGTGGGAAGAGAATATAAGAACCCCTTCCTTGTGCTGAGCAGGTGCTGCAATGCTGAGACAGGGTACACCTACCATGATGCCATACCAGGGGACATGGTGCTCCTTGGACCAGGGCTGTAGAACACTGGCATCCAGGCTGTGTGCAGCCTTCTCTTTACAGGTGACCTAGAGCAGTGACTAGCACACACATGCGATGGAGGGATCCTGCTCCATGGGCAAGGCTTGATGCTCATAGCGATGTGCTGTAGTTCCTCTTTTGTTTCAGGCCCACCATGGCAAGGCCCAAAGCTCCTCCATGGAACCTTCCCATATGACAGCTCCTCATTCAGCTTGGTAAAAACCTCCTTTTCTGCCAGTTTTAAGTGTTTATTGCATAGATGTGGTGGTAAAGAGCTCTGCTTACAGCTTAGATAGTGGAGGTGGCTCTACCAGGCTGCAAATGAGCCTTGTCACTCATGATTCCATTCTCCTGCTGCCTTAAGCTGGGCTTTGCACCAGCAAAGCCCCATGTGCTGGGTCCATCTGTGTCACTATTGAGCTCTGGGGCTCTTTTCAGGGGGCAGGGGACGGGGAGAGGAAGCAGGAGGAGGTGGCTGTGGGCCTAATGAAGCTTGGGGAAGAAAAGCAGCTTTGTGAGGCTGCTCCATCAACCCAGAAAGAGCCTGGCTGGAGCGTGGTGTTGATGTAGGCACCTTCCCCTTGGCTGTGCTGTTTGGGGGGATGCCATGGACTGGGCTGCTGGAAGATGGAGCCAAGCCTGTAAAGGTTTCTAATGGCTATAAAGAGCATTAAAGGTGGAGAAATGGCTACAGGAATGAGATGGGAACTTGTGTTCTGGAGTGGTCTGAATCAATGGTAGCATCAATGAATCAATGTTCTTGCACAGAGCATCTTAACCCTGATGCAAAGATCAGTCTGCTCCCTTCACTGCTAAGCTGCTTAAGCAGTTGCTCACTTCTCCCCTCTGATTCCATTCTCTAGGATGAGCAGCCACGATCTCTCACTTGGTTTGTGCTATTCTGGTTTCCAGGATCAAAATCCATAGCAATGAATTGATTCTGTTATTCCCATGGTGTTTTCATCCTGCTTGCTTGTGTCAGGTGGCCATGGGACTGATAAGCTGGAGAACATCCAGTTGCAGGTACCTGGGAAAGGCTTTTGCTCCCTGTGCAGGCTGAGATAAGGCTGTGGGAAGCTGCTGCCTTGCCCAGAACTACCTGCTGAGTGTGTGTGCAGGGAGTGGTTCTGTTGGGATAGCTTTTCCTATGCTCCAACATTGGTTTGGAGCATTCTCTACCACGCAGTGCTCTGCCGGTGTGATGTTGTGATTCCATGATGCCTGTAGCAAGCAGCATGTGCTGGGAGTGGAAAACGTGGACCACATGCCGCCTGCCTTCCATGGAAATGGAATTCTTTCCCACTTTATCTGCCGGATGTATCCTGGTGTGCAGTTTGTTTGGTGTGCTTTATCTCCCATAGTCCATCTTTGTTTTGGAGCCTTGCTAGGGAACATCAAAGGCTGGGTTTTCCCACCCAGCTTCTTGGGGAAATACGTGGCTGGCTGAGCCCAGGGGCAGTGCTACTTGGTGGTAGGACCATAGATAGGATCAACGGGGTTGGAAAAGCCCTTTAAGCTCATCAAGTCCACTATTTACCTTGGATTAACTCTCCTCTGGAGAAAGGCAAGAACTGGGAACAACCAACAAGCAAGAATCATGGAATGGTTTGTGTTGAAGGGACCCTAAAGCTCCTCCTGTTCCAACCCCTTGCCACAGGCAGGGACACCTTGCACTAGAGCAGCTTGCTCCAAGCCCATCCACCCTGGCCTTAGGTGGCAGCTTGGTTTGCAGGGGCTGTCCTGCATCAGAAGTGGGCAGCAAACCACAAAGCTTTCCAGCTGATACTGCCCTGGTTATGAGCCTTCACCTCCAGTTAAAACCCAGCCACTCCGCTACCACTGGCTTGCTCACAGATGCTCTATAGGAGCTGTCTGATGTGGTGCATGTATTACCCAACCTTGGGTTTTCTTTCCAGATGAACTTTGATTTTCTTTCTCTCCCCAAGTATGCCTGGTTCTCATCCCATGGGGAAGCACTCGCTTCCTCCTCCTTCCCTGCAGCATCCTGCCTCACGTTCTGCTCTCACTGGGGCTTTAACAGCTCTCTGGTTTGCAGTGTTCTGCTCTCCTTTGGCAGGGCAGTTCCAGCCTTTATTTGCTAACAAACTACAAGAGGGATCTCTGAGCTGTCCCAGTGGGATGAAAGGAATCACTGCACACCTTGAGCTAAGCTGTTGTTTTAAAGCTCCCATTTCTTTTGCCAATCTCATTGCCACTCAAAGTGTGCTGCAGGCAGGCCCAGGTACCTGCTTTACCTCCCCAAGGTAACTTGTTTGCTAAGGGGAGAGAAACAACAGCTTCCTTGGGGCTTGGTTGTGCTGCTGTGCTCACTATAGAGCAGATGTGCAGACCTTGAGTGCTCTTTGGAATAAAGCACCAAGAGCCTGTGTGTTACCAGCAGGGTTTCATAGCAGCATCAGCAAACTGGTTTGGACACAACATGACCCTTCCCTTTGTGGGTGAAAGTGAAGCTGATGATGGTTAGAAATAGCTCCGGGGTATGTTAGTGGGTGAAACTTTGGTTGCCTGGGAGAAATCTCTGCTTTGGATTCAAGCTTGGAAAGGGGGAGGCTTGGATCCTAAACCCTGCCTTCCTACTGACACCAGCTGATTCCCTTCATGCTCTTCTGGCTCATGAGAACCCTTGCCTGCTGAGCTCAGAGCCGCTGGCTGGGACCCAGTTCCCAGGCACTGAAGCAGGAGGGAATCTAAAGAAACCCAGGCTGGAATTGTTTTCCTAGACTGGTAATTTCTCCCAGACAGCTCAGTTCCACTCCTCCCCAGCTGGACTTGCACTTTCTTTGCCCAAAGGAGTCTTCCTTAGACTCCCTGTGGAAGTGCAGCCTGCCTCTGTTAGGGCTGCGAGTGATGCTCTGCTTGTGGCATCTGGATTGAAATGCCAAGGAGTCAGAAGGGAGTGGGCAAGGACTGGGGGAAAGAAACTGGCTGTGCATGGATGGTGATGGAAGCATCCTCTGCTCAGGGATACGGTTCTGGGAACAGCCTTGCCAGTGGTACTGTAGGGTGTGCAGTGTTGCTTTCTGCCTTAAGTATAGCTCTGAACTCATCTTTGTGCACATTCTTGTGCTACTGTCATGCTTAGTCTAATGCAGGAGCTACAGGTCCATCTGGATTTAGCCTGTCGTCTCCATATACTTGTTTTCCATAGAGCATTGACTTAGTGCTTCAGGCTGGGCTTTTACAACAGGAGAGCAACCAGAAGAGTGAAGGAAATGAAAGAGATGTTCTAAGATAGCAACTGGATCACTGTCTATATCCCATCCTGCCTGCCTGTTTATGGCTGTGCTGCTTATCCTCCCACCCAGAGGGGCAATGGCCATGGTGGATGTCACCTTGATGTTCTCTCACTCCTGGTCCTGCCCTCTGGGAGCATCACACTTGGCAAGGAGCAGCACTGGGAGCATTGGGCTCCCCTCTGGGAGCATCACACTTGGCAAGGAGCAGCACTGGGAGCATTGGGCTCCCGTGCACCCAAAGGCAGCACAGCTGTGCATGCTGTGCTCTATCTCCTCTGCAGGAAGAGGAGTGTGATAAGTGCTTTCTCCTGCCCCAAAGGAGGATGCTGGACATCCCAGCCAAAGCGTGGGAACCCTTTGGTGAAGTCCTGCCCCGGATATCAGCCCTGTGGAGCTGGTTGGTGTCTTTCTGCTGCAGGGAGAAGGGAAGCAGCAGTGTGGGTTGGAGCCCCTGTGAACCCAGCCAGTGAGCCCCTAGGGACCCTCTGGTGATTGTGTCTCTCATGATAACAGCACACAGTGCTCCAGGGCTTGTGTTTCCTTAAGTCCAGTGCCTGGCTGGCTCCTCCACACAGATTCCATGTCTTTTGCTCTGCTTTCCATTAGGGGCTCTTCCTCCCCACCACAGAGGTTTGTGCCCTGACCCTGTGCATGCAGCTTTCTAAGGGCTCAGATGCAGAACTCTGCTTCCCATTACTTTTCCTGGGCTCCAAGAGTATGGATCTAGCCACCTCTGCCTGGCAAGGCAGTGGCAAATGTCACAGGAATGGAGGGGTTTGGGTGCAGGGAGGGGTTTGGGAGCTTGCTGCTGGGAGAAGAGGAAGGATGCTGGAGCAGCCATAGAAGGGCACTGGGGTGTCTGGAGCATTAGTGGGAGCTGTGTTGTTTCTGCCTGAACAGGAGGGGTGCATGAGGACACTCTGCAAAAGGGCCTTAGATGCCACCCAGCATGGTCAGAACTCTGCATAGGGAATGTTGACATGTCAGAAGGAGTTTCTCTTCCTCCCTCTGGCTGCCCTGCCTTGTGGCTTCTGTGCCACATTACATGGGGCATAATGGGGCTTCATAATTGGGCTTGCTCAGCCTGGAGAAGAGAAGGCTTCTTAAGGAGAGATCTTAGAGCAGCTCCAGTGCCTAAAGGGGCTACGGAAAACCTGGAGAGGGGCTTTGGACAAGGGATGTACGGACAGCCAAGGGGAATGGCTTTAACCTGCCAGAAGGGAGACTGAAATGAGCTCTTAGCATATATACTTGTGCCCTTCTGGATCCAGCCTGATGCTTAGCAGCCCCACAGCAGTTAGTGGGGCTGGAAATCTGTGCTACTGTGTCCCATTAGCACTGCCTTTGCTCCTGAGGGATAGCTGCTCCTCCAGTGTGTGGAGTGTGCATGTGAGGACAGGGTTGAAAGGAGCTGGCACTTGCTTGAAGCCTGCCTCAGATTAAAGGCTTTCCTTTCACAGCAAACCTTGCATGTCTTACATCTTAATGGGTTGTGTTCTTTGCCCTGGAGCAGGGCTGCAAACCGGCCACTGTAACACTGACCTGTTACAGGAATCACAATGTGGGAGATCTGGGTGTCATGCTGGATGCTGCTCCCATTGGGCTGGGAACCCATTGGCTTCGCTATGTGGGTGTCTTGGTCAGTGCGATGGGCAAAATCACAGCTCGGACCATGGGGTCTGTGCTTAATACCCATAGAGGACAGATAACTGGCTCTGCTGATTGATTTTAACTGCATCTTAAGTTGTTATGTGTGTATGGAGGGGTTGGTGGTTGTTTCCAACTAAGCCTAGTGGCATCTGCAGTTGAGCACCAGTTAACAGCCTCCCTGTTCAGACAGATGGTCTTGGCTGCGTTATGGGGGTGTCAAAATACAGGAATAATTGTTTACAGGCGGAAAACTGCCTACATGGGAATCAACACCCAAAATGGGGTGGAATTTGTTCAGAAGGAGTGAGTGGCCTCTGTCAATACAGGGTTTGTGCAGCTCCCAGAGGAGGGTCTGGGAGAGGGGCCTGGAGATGGGAGAATCATAGAATCATGGGATGGATTGGGTTGGAAGGGACCTTAAAGCTCATTTAGATCCACACGCAGCTCCTCTGGGCACCATGTGCCAGCACCTCAGCACCCTCATAGGAAGAACTTCTTTATATCCAACCTAAATCTCCCCATGTCAGTTTAAAGCCATTCCCCCTTGTCTATCATGCGGCTGGGAGCAGAGATGTGTCCCCTGGTACTGTGGGGCAAGCAGGGTGACCTGGCACTGCCTCCGGTTCCCAAAAGGACAAGATGCTCTATGGCTGCTCCTTCTGCCCTGCTGCATCTCCCTGCCCTGAGGCACAGCATAGACCCTGCTCTTGCCTATGCTGGGGATGGTCCCATGCTGGGTAGAGCAGCACGGTGGCTGCCGCTCATGGTCTGCCTTGGAGAGCAGCGGGGTGCATTCCTCTGCCCTGACTTCAAAGGTTGTTGCTGCATACACAGAGCCCAGCAGCCTTGGCAACCCTCACTGTTACAGCCTTGGCAGCAGCTGTTTGCTGCTGCTGCTTCTCGGCCCTGCCGGGCGCTCAGTGCCCTTTTGGCATTCCTGCTTTGGGAGAGATGCCCGCTCCCTCGCTGTGGAGCCAGGGTATGTGCTATGGGTATGCGACTGCTTTCCCTTGGCCTGCTGCTCCCAAACCCCTTCCTGTTGGTCTTGTTTCTGCCTGCTCTCTGTACTGCTCACTGTGTGGATCTGAAGGGGGTTTTGGGGTGCCCCTAAATTGTGCTTCATCTTGGAGGGTATCTCCTTAGCTGAAGGAGGGAAGCTGCAAGAATGATGCCATCAGCTTAGAACCTTATGATAATGTAGTTAGATCAACCCACAAGCATGCTAGGATGGGATTCTGTTCCTGATCTAGAACATCCTCATGCCTCACCATGGCCCAGAGGGACCGGCTGGGTGATGTGCGGCTGCGATCGTACCCAAGGGCACATAAGGGAGTACCTTGTGCTCAAGGCCAGGTTGGATGGGGCTTGGAGCAACCTGCTTTAGTGCAAGGTGTCCTTGCCTATAGCAGGGGTTGGAACTGGATGAGCTTTAAAGTCTCTTTGACCCAAACCATCCCATGATTCTTGCTTCTTGGCTATTCCCGGTTCTTGCCTTTCTCCAGAGGACAGTTAATACAGCCTGTTCTGCTCCTGGATGGGGGAGGATGAGCTTCCTGGAAGCAGGCTAGCAAGGGGATGTATCAGGGCTCATAACTGTGTTTGTTATCAGGGCTGGGGTAGGATCACTAAGTGCAGGTCCTCCTCCATTGTCACTCCTCTGCATGCACACAAGAGCCGTGTTTGTTCCTGTTGCTTTGTGTGCCAGCACTGGGTGGGGATGGGGGGAATTGTTTAATTGTAGTGACCAGATAAGGAGGAGCAGCTTCAAACTGAGAGGGTGCACTGAGATTAGATCTCAGGAACCTCTTCCCTGTGAGGGTGCTGAGGCGCTGGCACAGGGTGCCCAGAGAAGCTGTG
>JBAFWW010018636.1:0-10000 GCA_036873685.1 Agapornis canus
CCCTCCTCCCTGGCAGAGCATGAGGCTCAGAAAGTCCTTGGTCAGACTAAACATTACTGAGCACCAACTAAAAACATCCCTGTTATCAGTGTTGTTCCCAGGCTGAAAGTCAAAAACACAGCACTACACCAGGTACTAAGGAGGAGAAAAATGACTGCTATTGCTGAACCCAGGACACTATGCTAAGATGACACAGAAAAAGTCTTGTTTGGCAATAGTCAGGGTACATTGACATCAGATGTACATTTTGGTATGTGGGTTGGACAAGGCATTGGCACACCTTCTTGAAGCAGAAACCTGATTGAATAGGAAATGCCCTAGTGTCTCTGCTGGTACCTGCTCTGTAGCTCCAACCTCCCTCCTCCTGGCCAGCTGGACCAATCCCACTCTGACTCAGTGCAAAATTTGCCATTTCTTGCATTGCCGGAACAGTTTTCTCCAATAGGTAAGTGTTCCTTGGAGGTCTCCAATGAAATTCCTCATTCAGATTGGTTTTGCTTATAGGCCAGAAAAAAAAATTGTAGTGAGACATCCTACATCCAGCCAGGCAAGAGTTGGCCTGGGAAACAGGGGAATCAGAGGGCAGCCCACATATATCAGCCAGTTGCTTGCCAGCTCCCATACCTCCTGAGTAATCCCCTGCTCGGAAAGCAACTTGCAGGTGTTCCTTCTTTGCCCAGGGGTGCTACTATGTCTGTTCTATTAAGCAAACTTCACACCACCATAACCTGTGAAGTTTGTTTTATCACTCAATTCCCTGACTTATACAGATTCAGAGAATCAGTGGGACCTGCAGGCTCCTTTGCAGATTCCCTCTCTCCCTTTCAGCTCATAACAGCTCTCTGCCATTTTGGATTTTGATGCAAAACACTCAAATGTCAGGTAAGTCCTGGTGTAAACTTTTGTTGGAGGTTTTCAAACGCTTCTTCAAATGAGAATTAATTCAGCCTAATAATAATGCCAATAAGGCACATAACAGTAAAAAGAAAAATATATATGTTGCATTATTTCTTCAGAGCCCCAGTCATGTTCTACAGACAAAACAAGAAACTAGCACCATCTAAAAAAAGGCTCAAAATCCACAGCTGAGGTCTAGAAGTGTTTCAGGGAATATTATTCAGCTTTCCTGTTTCCAAAAGGAGAATAATAGGTATGGCACTACGAAGTTAAAATCCAAAGTCTTCTAGACCAGATGAGAAGTTCACTAATTATTACAGTTTGTTGGCTGTCCCTTTTTGGATTTTTCTAAATTAATGATTGGGATTAGGGATTTTCAGTACTGGTCTACTGACTGGCTTGGGTTTAGTTCCTTTGGGGACTGGAGGGCAGGCATGATCTGCTTTGGGCAGAATTTTATCAAACCGTTTTCTCCACTTTTTCTGATTTCACCATTTTTCCCCCCAGATTCTGACAAAATCAAACTATGCAAACTTTTCAAATGTGCATGGCCATATCTTTTATTCACAGGTAAGAGGTTTTATAACATTTTATAACATTGCTAGCAGGTATGATAACTTCCACTGCATAAGTGACCACATTTCAGGGAGAGATGAAGTGAACCTCTGTCTTTACTACCATATTAAGCTTAAAAAAACAACTTTCTGTCTCTAAGGGGAAAGGGTACCCAATGAATTTAATTTAGTCAAGTTCAAGTCACAGAGGGATCCTAAAATTTCTCTCTGGCATACATCACAGATGAAGTATGTGCTCCTCAGGGAATTTTAATTCTTACAGCATTGTAACGACCAACCTAGAGGAACATTTTAGCCATGATACACCTTCAGTTTCTACTTCAGTATAATGAAACTAAAACTGGAGTAACTGAGCCCCTATAAAGGCAGATTTGTAACTCAACCTTACACCAAGTAAATTGTTTGTTTAAAGGATGATAGGATAGGATCCTATCAAGAATAAATTCTGGCTCTCTTGCTCCCTTTATGTACATGACTTTCTAATGTGTGGTAGGAAGCAGAGCAGAAAATTTATGCCCATAGAGAACTAGGGAGATAAGGAACATTATTATTTGTAGTGATTTATTATTTTAATATCTCTTTTTCTCTTACTTTAGAGGAGCAGAACTCTCCCTTGTATACAGCCTGCATACATGAAACAATACATAGAAAGCGTATGTTGCTTGGCACAGACAAAATATTATTTGAGCAAACAATCATGGTTTTAAATGATAGAGCATCTAGAGCAATAGGGCTGTAGACTGGCAGGATTCTTGGAAGCTCTATGACTGCATGAATTGAAGGAACAGCAACAGTTTGTTGCACACCAGAAATGCTGCTTTAAGGGGAAATTTAAAAATGAAATCTCAAAATTCTTCATTGTTCATGATCCATTGTATTCCTTTTTTTTATAGTTTGTGAATTTTACTACTATGTCATTATTTTTACAAAAATATCAAGATTTCATTATAATAATATGCCCTAGATTGAGCTCAAAATTGTAATAACTTTTCCAATTACATAAATGTGACACATTTCCAAGACTTTATTTAAATTTGCAAAAGGGAAGGAAACAGGGTTTGTTTTTTTTTTTTAATCCTTTCAGATAATTCTTCCTGTTTTAGCAGTTTTAAAAAAGGAGTCTAAAAGGAGAGAGAAGAGTCTAAAGCCCATTATGTGTTCTAAGCTGTCCTAAAGTCTCCAACATCAAGTATGATTACTTAAACCATTTGAGTTAACAGAACACAATAAAGTTCTTCTTTGCTCAGTCTAGGTAAACTACATAGTGACTGTTGCATAACAAATACACTACCAGCACCCAAGCATATACAATTCAGTGTAAAGGCAATGGGACTTTTGCACATAATTGGTTACAGGTAGAGTTTCAGAACCTGTGGTTTTTCTCATGGTTTCTCTCAAGTGACACTGTTTCTGCAAATGTAAGAAAAATTATATCTCCTATTTCACATCAGCTGTCCCCTGACTTTTGGAGATCCTCAGTCCCCTATAGCAGTGGTTCTACCTGGCATGAATCTCTGGAGTTTATCTCGCTAACAAACTTCTGCCTACATCAGGACCCACAAACACAGGCAGTGCTTTCAGTCTCAACTTCTCTCATCTCTGGACACATCACACTGGATTTTAGCTCTGCAGACCCTGGATATTGGCATCATTTCTTGCATTTAGGATGTGGGAAAATGTGTGAGACATTCTTTGGACCTTGGTGGAACAGGCATCACAAATTGAATTTTGCACATACCTAATTACAGTAGAATTGAGTGGTCTACATGCCACTCTGTACACGATATACTATGAACTCCAGGGTTCCATATGGGACACTCACTAGAGATGCAGCCCATTTCACATCCTTAGAAGATGCCGGTCTCAATACACTTTAGTTCTTCTATGTTTTGATAACTTCCTTGCTTTCTGTTCATATCTACTAGGGTATGGTGACCTGAGCACCTGGGCAAATGACCTGCGTTTTCCAAAAGCACACATGCCCTTTTCAACAGCAGCAACCCAATGAGTCTGAAAGGTGCTTCCTGCTCTGGGCAGGAAGCAGAAAACTGGAATCTGAGAGTCGAGCGGAGGAACTCACTCAGCACTGCTGGAGCTGCAGATGCCCTTTTGATAGTCTAGAGCTCCTTCTGCTGGGCAAACTTCACCATGCCTGAGTTCAGGCCTCCAGCTAACTCGAAATTGTGCTTTCTAGCTTCTCACAAGCTACAGACACAAAATCTGGTTTGTGGGATATATCTCTCTTTCCTCCCACATAAAAATAATATCACAGTTACAATGCAAGTAGTAATTACTACTTATAATTATGGAAATTACTAATAATCTTTCATCACCAGAATATTTAGAAAAAAACCCTAAAATATTCCCTTTAGCCACTTCAGACATACAGCCAATTCCATGGAACAATAGGGCTGCTGTTTAACAGCTGTACCTGATAAAAAGATATAAGGAGATGCAGAGCATCATGGCCAGATCACATCAAGAGGAAGCTCTTTAAGGTGCTGAATGATCAGTGCATCTCTGATTTATTCCAGAGGCCTTTTAAGGATCCCTTTATTAAAGAGTTTGTATGTTAACACTTGCATTGGCATTATTATTTATTATACCCCTTATTACAAAGATGCCCAAGGTGCTAAGACACATGAATACATCAAACCCCAGAACCAACAGCCTAAAAGGCAAGGAGAGAAAGAAGAGAAAATACAGAGGGAATGACACCCAGCTCCTCTCAGCACTTCTAGCTCACACTGTCACTATTTTACACTATTGATAAGTTATATCCTAGTGACAGATTTATTGCCAGCCAAGATTAACACCAGCAAAAATCTCAGCCTGTCTCTAAGGCTAGGAAGATACATGATTTGTTTCCCACCATCCTGGAGCAACTGCAAGGTCTCTATCTGAGCCTCAAGCCAGACATAATAGGCAAGATGTATTTGGTATGGTCAGATCTGCTTCCAACACGACCTGGTGGTGAGCTATTGATTTCAGCTGCAGCGCAGTGTTATCTGGCCCAGAAGAAGTACTAACAATTTTTTTTTTTTTTCCTGATACATCTCTGTTCTTACATTGTTTTGTTCCCTGAATCAGTGGCATCTGAAGGTCAGGATTTGTGTTCCCAGTTGTAGTTACTACATTCAGCTGATGGCTGAGGACACGTGTGCAGCCAAGGTCTGTTACAACTCTCTGCCTGATTTATGAAGAACAAAAGTATTGCAGCTGCCAAAGCTAATCCTGAAAGCAAAACCAGAGGAAGGTTTGCTGAAAGGCCAGGGAAGCCTCTGCCTTCTGGTCAAGTGTATGCAAGCAGGCTCATTTGCCTTTTATTTTGACTTCCCAAAATACTTCCTCTTGAGATGATGCTCATCTTCTCAGAACAAGAAAGGAAATGATAGAAGAGACAGAGTGAAGAAAAAGAGCATGAGAAAAGAAGAGGAAATGGGACAAATGTACATTTTTACTGATGGATCTGTAGCCACACGATCCAGCCTCCCCAGGAAAGCCAGGTGCCACTGTTGCTACTGCCACCATGTATCTGAGTTTGGGCCATTTTACTTTGAGTCATTTTATCTTGCCTTTGGAAGGAGAGCTCATCACTGGGTGCTGCATCCATGGAAAGAAGGAAAGTATTATTTGTGTCCCAAGAGGGCACAATCAGTGTTTATCTCATTTATTTTCCTGTGATAGTTTATGTCTGCACAGTCCTTTTCGTCCCTGCAGTAGACATGATAGAAAGAAACCGTTGTCTGCTCCTTGGTCTAGTGTATTAACTTTCAGGACTTTGACTAGCAAAAGGGACTATGCCCCTTGTTTCATCCTCTCTCCACAAGGCCAGGAAACTTCCTCTAAGCAGTGGTCACAGGATTTTTCAGAGCACTGCTCTCAGTGTTGAGTTTCTTAAATGTTTGATTATCCTTATATTGAAAAGAACTTGAGGATAGCAACTGTTTAGGGGTGTTATGTGCTATCTATCTCCACTCAGCTGGATGTAGAAGAACATACACTTTTCTAATATACCTGAGTGAGGGCTGCACTCAGCCTGCCAGTCAAATGTCCTGGGTTGGAGACAGGTGATGAGTTGCCAGAGGAAATGAGGGATAAACAGATGAAGGCAGATGAACTCCAGGTTCTTCCAAAAAAAGTCTCCATTCATGACTAAATTCATCTAACTGAGTATCTTCTACCATTTGAGTTAACAGCTGCTAAACAATTCCTGTCTGAAACTTGTCAGCTTATAAATGGACTTGTCTCCTGCTGGGTGCTGTGGGCTGCAGGTGAGCTAGAATAAATTAACTGACAAGCTGAAGACCTTGCTCTGAGGCTCAGAGCCTGTTGAGGGTTTAGGACATAAAAACAGCCAAATGAGTCAGACCAAACATCCACCTAACACAATATCCTGTTTCATAAAGTTGCAAATACCAAATGAGTGTAAGAATGCAGTGAGTGTATGGCAATGCTTCCATCACATACTTTCACAGTCTATAATAATTTCTGCCTTTGGGACTTCTTAAGCTGGACATGATTTCTGTGCATTTTGTACCTCTTAATGGTTTTCTCTTGCACTGATTTGTTTAGCTTCCCCCTGAATTCATGAAACCTTTCTGTGTCTAAAAAACCCACTGACAGGGAACTCCACACTCTGCACATATAGTGAACTCATATTCATACCCAGCTAGAAAACCTTATTTTTTGTTTTGAACTTATCACCTGCTTTTATATTTCTGCATTTTGCTTCAGATGAAATTGAAAAAGAAAAAAAAAAAGTTCCCCTAAATTACATCCCATTGGCCATTTACTATTATTATTATTATTACAGGCTATTCCCTAATGTACCACGGTAATTTGAATTTTAATCCTGTTTTGGAACATACCTTGCAGTCCAGAGAATCTTTGTGTCATCTGAAAATATAATAACTTTCCCTCTTCCCTTTTCCACCCCTGCCCTGAATGAAAACATGAATACCATGAGAGCAAGCACAGATGCTAACATGTCACAGCTTGATGCATCCTTCCATTTTGACAGCAAACCCTCAGTAGCTACCTTCAAGTATAACTGTATCTCTGCTTCCTAGTTTTATCTGGGCCCTAGACACCCAGAGGCTTGTTAAAATTGATACCCACTCCTTCTTTGTCATGCTCAAGGCCTCTTATGCTGTACTTAACTGAATTAAGAGCTCTGAGAACTTCCCTTTACCAGAGAGGTAAATGATTGTGACCATTTTGTGGCCCAGAGAACACCCGGTGTGGAACAACTTGTCTCCCAAAACAGAGCAGTCATATGTCAACTATCTCCTACATATGGCCCCTGAACCACACTAATTCCCCAGGGTCTGCCTAGGACATGTTTTTGTACCAAGGGAAATTCTAAATGATGGTGTTTATGTGTTCAGATGCAGTTTTGAAATGCATAACATTGAGATCCACCATTCCCAAGTGCTTAATAATAAGAGAAGACTCATTAGTCCATGAGTTTGTTAGAATGTTTTGGGTTTTTTTCCCTGCAATTCCAGGGTGAGTTCATATTCTTTTACCTCCAGTGTCAACCATCCTAGTGTCACTTGACAGGATTTAGTGGGTTTTCCCCACTAAAACATCTCATTGTTCAGCAATGCTGCTCCAGACTACCTGTCTGCCTGTGTTTCTGTGATGGGCTGTCAATAGGAGACTTATGAAGGACAGCCTTATTTTTTCCCAGGGTATGGAGAAACTCACAAGTTGCATTTTTGGTGATGTGATGAGTGAGGGCCCACCACAGTTCATCTGATGGAGTAGCAGCACAGTTAGGGGGCTGGAAAATGTGTCAAGTCATGGAGGTCTCCTGAACAGGAGGTCCTCAAGAAGCTCTTCCTACTTCTCATTATTATAGCATCTAGCTCTCACCCTTCCCTAACTGTCCTGGATGGGGTTCATCTGTGAATCAGGATTACAGGTGACTTGATGCATCAGACCTTGCATCAGAAGTGTGGCTGCCTTCTGGTTGCGGAATATGTAGAAGCCAAACATGGAGCTCTTAGTTTTTGCTGTCTGGTGACTGGCTTAGCTTAACTTGCTTTTATGATGCTCTTTTGGGAAGAACAGCCTATGAATAACTAACTGTTGATCTTGCTGTAGCCCTAGATAGACACCATTTGTTTATTTAAACTTCCCTAGGGTGAGGTGACCTTCTTGCATATCAGCAGCAAAGTTGAGAAGTTTATCTCTTGCTACTGATTCAGCCCTCTACTCTCCTTAAAGACAAAATCCTGTCATTGACTGTGGGAGTCTGTTCAGCATAGCAGTTTGTCCTCCTGCATATTTATTTTACTGTTGCCTTCCAACGGCAGTGACAACCAGCTGGAGGAGCAAGCAGAAGATAAATGCCTTTCCAAGCCAGGGAGCCTGGTTCAGGAGCTCTGCAGTTCAGGACTCATGGTGCACAAGTGAATGATCAGTTATGATTTTCATTTCTCCTTTGCTCATCAGCTTTCTCTGGGCTCAAAGTCCAGAGGAAGAGAGGACCAGCTTTGCTATTAGCTGTCTTCATTACAGCAGGAGGTCAAGCAGACTTGCAAACATCAGGCATCCTTCCTAAGAAAGAACCGTGTCCTACCAGCTTATCTTTATTACACTGGAGGTTACACTGTCAAGATTAGACCTCAGTGCTGTTAGCCATGAGCAAGGTGCTGTGCTCTTATAAAATGAGATGAACTCTTCCATCCTCCTTTCTTTTGAAGCACTGTGAGTCAAACAAGCAAAGCAAATAGATGCATCAATGGCACAGAGACACTGTGGGTGATACAGAAGTGGAAAGCAAACCTTGTAGATAAGTTCTAAAGAGTTCCCAATTAAAGAATTCCCTAACTAAGGAGTTTCCAGACTAATCCACTGTCCCTTCATCTACCAGAAAGCCCCACATTTAGGTAACTAGATGACCTTACACAGCCAACCAGCTACCCCTAGCATACAGGTTTTTACTGGGTGAAAAGTCTTTGAATTGGCCTGTAGATGTATTGTGTAGAGCCCAGCTGTGCATAGTACGATCTGTGTGCATTCCTTGCATGCTCTGTGGCAAACATTTTCTCCTTCATCTCCAGCATAAGAACTGTTGAATCTCCTTGACCACACTGAAGCTTTTGTGTTGTTGGTACCATGAAGAGTGACTTCAGTTTGGTGACAAAACTATTTTTGCTTTCAGGGACTTGTAGTGTGAGTCAAACCTGCAAGAAGTTCTCAGGATGGCGCTGAAGCACTCAAAGACACAGACTTTAATAGCAGGAGCTTGCTGCAATTTCTGTCTCTTAAGTAGGACATTATTATATTATTCTTGCCTTCCAAAAGGAGAAATCAGAGCACATACATCTGTCCATGGCTCCTAGGCTGATATTGGCTGGTCACACCTCAGAGAGTACAGAAGTGGCTTCCTGAGCACATTGCACCATCCTGTGGCCATACTGATTTTCCAAGACAGGCTTTCAGTCATCACTCTGGAGCACTCTTGGGTTTAAGGCTCTGTTTTCATGTTTGAAAGGCTCTGAAGGGAGAGTTAGCTTCCCAAGCTGAACTGTTTCCCATGGCTTGTGGTCATTTTTAATTCCCCAGGAGTGGTCTCTAAAAGCAACATTTCTAACATCCATGTGAACAACTTCTCACTTTCCCCATCCTGGTTTTCCTGTTTGCAACTATATTCCAGTCAGGTTATTTCCTCAAAGCCTACATTTCCAAAAACAACCACCTTAAGCAAACAGAGAAGAACCAAAAAACAAATTAAAATTCCTCCATAGTCAAATCATCCTTTTGGCAGCTTTTCAGCACCATTGCAAAATGCAAATATATTTCAACATCACTAGGCAAACACTTTCTTAGAGAGCAATACTATTCCACCACATGGATATTTTGCACAAATGCAACTCATGTAACAGGTTGCAAAATCCTACACCATGTGGCAGGGAACATGGGCAATGCAGGATCTACCAGTGTTAACAGCACTACACACCAGTTTTGTTGTTAGGAACTGAAGTGTTAAACCTCATCAGCTTCACCCAACAGCATGCTCAGGGGGTGCAATACATCTGGAGTGTAATGCATACAGAGCTACAGCCATCTCCTTTCACTCCTTAAGTCTATAGTGCAGATGTGTCCGTATGAGCCAATCATTGGATGTCCAATTAATGTCACTGTGTGGACAGTGATTCTTCATCCTAAAGTCAAAGTCTTAAGTAAAGAGGGACAGTTTGTCTGTTTCTCTTTTTTAACTGTAAAAGAAGGTAGGCACTCATACATAGTTTGTGTAGTGATCTGTAGTATCAAGACAGACACACTGGAGATGTTTAATATTGGATAAGATAAGACCAGTGGTTTGGGAAAGGATTTTTTTGAAAACAGCCAGTACAGTAACAGAGCCTACAGAGAGATATAGCTAAGTCAGGGGCTGTCTGCTGTAGGGTAAAATAAATTGCCCTCTAAACTCCACCAACTGATTAGATCTCCATCAGGTATACTGGGAGCTAGGAACCTAGGTTATATATAGACACTGATATTTTTGATATGGC
>JBAFWW010018639.1:0-14031 GCA_036873685.1 Agapornis canus
GAGGGGAGGGGCTGGGCTGGGCTGGGCTGTGCCCGCCGGGGGGCGTTGGAGTCGGCTGTGTATAGATTGGGGCAGGCGGGAAGGCAGGCCTCACCTCGGATCCCGCAGGTACTTTCGGTCAGGACATCACCAGGGCTGGATCACATTCTGCCATGCTATGGAATATCCTCGAATAATGACGTTCAGGTTAGCAATATAATCTAGGCATAATTGTGAAGAAAATCTTTCTTGTCTAGCTAGATCTGAGGCTGTGTGCCATGGATGTGATCCAGTAATTTTGAGAAGTGCGTTGCAGACTTGAATTGATTTTATAGACAATTCTGAGGAAAGGAACTAGATAAGCAGGAGGGCTGTCATTTTTTAAAAATGAATTTGTATGTATTTTATTATAGACTTCAATATCTCCTATGTTTTGACCCCTCAGACCTTTTTTCCCCAACTGCTTTCTACTTGGGGATGTGGAAAAAAGTTCATTGATCCACATACCTGAGAAGCCTGTTGGCAGAACTAGGTTACTGAATTTTGATACCAAAATAAACTTTAAAAGCTGCCCTTAGACAAAAACACTGGTAAAGCTGGCATCTGTAACAGTAAAAGCAAGAAATAAAGCTCAAAAGTAGAATGAGGGGTAGCAACGCTCCCTTAGTGAAATAAAAGCTACACTAACCTGCCTAAAGTGCAAAGCAAGATTGAATAACAGTAATTACTTTCTGATAGTCCTTAAATGTTGAGAAGAATTCTGAAAACAATCCTGCCTTCACCTGACAAAGCAGTGCATGTCTTTTCTAGAAAATGTACTAAAGTATGTGCGTTGATGACGGCAGTATTTTGTGCATTACCTTTTGTAGTGCATTACTTGAATGGTTTATCATCCTTGGTCATCGGTTTCAGTTTCCATTTCTTTCATTGATATTCATGAAAAAAGATCTGTGATGGGGATGGAAGACACCTTTTTCTTCGTTTTGTTTTTGTTTTAATCACCTGTTTTACAGAGCAGTTCTTGTTCTTATCTGACACAGTCAAGAAAATACAGCCAAAAGCAGGGGCGTCCACCACCTTTTTTTGAAGGTCTCTGGTAAACTATTATTTATATGACTTCAGAGAGTCTGCTTCATATTTTAAAGGGCAGTATAGCCAAGCTGAGAAACATGTTAGGAAAGTGTGTCATCCATTAACCTTATCTGCTTTCCTGACACTGGGATGAAAAAGTTTAGTGAAACCTGAAAGAGTGCTGTAGGTGAGCATGGGTCTCTGATACAGAGAAGTGGTTTTCTGCTGATATTGCTTCACTTCATGTGTGTTTCCTCTTTGAAAAGAGTAATAAAATACTGAATTACTACCCCAATAAGTACCCCAAATTATGTTATTTAGAATAGCCTTCAAGTGTCAAAGTAACATTTTCAGGAAGTTACAACTTTATCTGTTTCAGTTTTTATGTGTCCACATTGAGCTTTTGTGCTAATGGAATAGTATCTGTAGTGGCTGAAGATTTCCCTCCATGATAAAGTGTTGTCAGAAACAGGCAGGATATATCAAGGCAAGGATGACTCTACTGCATGCCTTTCAGACATTTTTCCATAACATGCAACTGCCAATTGCAGAAGGCAGGATTATGCACAGGTGGATCTTTGATCTAATGCAGTGTGGAAGCACTGTGTTGTAACTTATATTCACAAGTTCATGAATGAAGATTGTTGAGTAGGTAGGTTAGTAAACAGTTGGAAAACAGCTGGAAAGTAAGTGGAAGTTTCTATCTAGAATTCACCATTGTAAAATATCTAAAGATAATTGTTAAAAGTAGCCTTTGTGTAAAAACTTACCATGAACAAAGCACTGCTTTCTCTCATTTATATTCTTAGAATCATAGAATAGTTAGGGTATGGAATTGCAGCCTGATTTTATTTGAGACTTCTTTTCATGTGATTTTTGCAGTTGCTACCACCAGTCCTATTTAGAGGCCAGATTCTAGTGCCTAAGAAGTTAAACTGCGTGGGTACTGGTTAGTACACACACAGTTTTACATCTTGAGGGTTACAAATGAATGCAGTGTTTGCTAGAAGCAGCGTGCTAAAGGGCTGGTGGTTAACAACATCTGAAGCCATTTATTAGTCAGAGCAAGCAGAAATAGTAACTCACTCAGTAGCGTAGCTAGCTAATCTAATTAAATGTCCCTCAGCCAACATCTGTCTTCATAATGATCTTGGTGGTGTTAAGCACCAACTGCATCATGCCTTTATTTTCAAATTAATGCTGATAACCAGTGGATGACATTTGTAATGTTGATGATAAAATATCCAGATTTCATCATCTTCATATCTACTGAAATAGAAATATGTAATCATCTATCCATTTCTCCTTTTATTATTTAAAAATTACATAAACCAGATGTGTGCTGTACAATCTCTCCTGTTATATCCAGCCTATTCTGTGTTCACAGATGAGAAAGGTAGGATGTATATAGTCTTGTTTTACTCAAATTATTGAAGAGGTAAAATCTATCCCATCTTATGAAATTCACAACTTCCCATGGTTTATTGCTAAATCTCATTAACATGGTAGCTATACTTCCTATGATCTGCCCGGAGGTTAGTATGTATTGTTCATATAGAAGGCCTTTTATCATATTAAAGAACTTTAAAATGTTAAAGCTTTCAAATACACCAGTCCTTTTCAACCCTGCTAATCCTGAGCAGGCTGGCACTCGCTAACATGTAATAAGTTTCAGTGAGTAAAATTTCTGAGACTGTTCTAGATGAAAGGAGAATATACAAAGTTCTGATAAAAAAATTGCATATTTCAGCATGTGAAAGGCATGCTCAGTATAGGAATAGTGTTTGTTTTCCTTTCTCAACTCATTGACTGTCTTTTTAATTCCCGAAAGTTGCCTGCTGTTCCCTCTCCACAGTTCCATCCTGATCTCTTTCCAGTCTGGTCTCACCCTATGCAGAGTGAGATGCGTTTTTGCACCACTTTTGATCATCTGTTTTAGCTAACCAGATCTGCCAGCTATTTTTTATGGACTTCTACCACAATTACTGTAGAACAGTGTAGTTTAGAAGGTAATTCAGAGACTTCTGCTCTAAATTCCCCCTGTATTATACTCTTTGTTGAAGATGGAGGGAGTGCAGACTGTTGAAGAGGCAGTAATAAATGCTGCAGTCTGAGGGATGTTGTAAATTCCATTGACACTGTTTTGTCTAAGGCTTTTTGTTCTTTGTCTATCAAATATTAAAAGTTAGAACTGTATTCTCAACCTTTTTGACCTTGCAGTTATCTCCAACATAATAAACGAGTCCTGTGGCTAAGCTGTCTCCTCCATCACTGTAGTGATATCTTTAGGGAGTTGTTGGGGTTCCTGCTTACTATTTTACCTCTTTGTGATGAGAATAATATACAAGGTCCTGTTAGGTGTTCTCTTTTCGTGGGAAAAGACAAATCAGTGTGAAAAAGGTGAAGCTAGGGTACAAATAATACACAGTTCACTCTGTTTCCAATAGAAAACCCTCAGTACACTTTTAAATAATGGGCTGACTGCTAAATGAATTATTGTGACATAGCACATATGAAGAACCAAGTAATTTTCACATGTTAAAACTAGGACTGCAATTCTGTTAAAAGCAGGAAAATCAGAAAGCATTTTGGCAGCTGAGAGTGAATCTGCTGAACCATAAAAACACAAGGAAATTTCTATGAAATGCAAGTACTTCATGAGACATCCATCTTTAAAACTCTAAATCCGTAGGTTCATTGAAGAGAGCAGTTGCTAATAGGCAGGGTTAATAATGAAATCTGAATGCGAGCATGCTTCTGTATGTTTTGGAGCTGAAGGCTAAAAATTAATGCAGTTGCACACTAAAAGATTTGCAAAGGTACCCATCATCTCAGTAACAGATGTAAGAGTTTAGGATGTAATTAAAACAAAATGCATCCCTTGCACAGGACTAAAAAATAACCAGCAACCTGTGTTTGCTGTTCTTGAACTGAAGTAATGGTTAGTTAAATGTTTGACTAATGAAAAATGCCATAAATCGTGACCTGAAGTTTGTTACACTGAGTTTTGGCAAATTTTCCAAAAGGAATGTGTTTCCAAGGCTCTGCCCACCAGCAGTGTAGCAGGTTGTAATGACAGGCTGCAAGTGATGAAAGGAAACACATTAGCCACTGTCATCATGTGCTTCTTCTAAATGAAGGGAAAAAATGCTACCAATGGCACCCAGCAGATGCCTAGGGAAAACATTTGAGAAACGGGATAAGTGCAGGATAGTATTTCTCTGGGATACCTTCCAGCCATCAGAATTTTAAGAAATTCTTGATCAATGATTTTTATAGGAAATTCTTTTTGTTCTGACCATGCTGACTGGTGACTGCTGTGATGGCTAGTTGTTCCTAGTGCCAGTTTACCACACTGCTGATTCTATAGGCTTGCACTGCATTACTCTTAGCTGTCCTCTTCCAAAACCTTTCTAGCCTTTTATTCTTTGAGATGAGGTTGGAAGAAATACATGGTGTATTCAAATGTGAGGCACCGTAGCTATCTGTAGTGTCAAATTATTACTTTCAAAATCATTCTTACTTCATTCTATAATAATTCTTCACATTCTGCTTGCTTCTTTTTAGTTGCTTTTGAACGCAGCTAATGCTTACAAGAAGTTTTCCAAGGCAACTTTCCAGTAAGAGAATAGCTGATTTATTGCCCTTTACTGTATAGTCAGAACTGGTTTATTTCCAGCAGCATTTTATCACTTGAATAACTTCTCCCACTTACAGAAGAAGTTCTGCCATTCTAAGCAAATTCTACAGCTAATATTCCAGGATGTCCTCTTGACAGCATGTTGAAATTAGTTCTGTTGCAGAGAAATAAATCGCTGTGCAGAGTTAAAGGGGAAGTGGACCATTCAGACATAAATAGGAGAAATCAGTTATAGCTAGGACCCATGTCATTTGGAGCTTCACAACAGTGGTTCAGACATTGCCCTGAGAATGTTAACTTCACTGATAAAGAGGTTTCCTGTGTTCCAAACAGAAGGTAGCACCAGAATCCCACTGTTTCCCTTTTAAATGCTTGCACTGTTTTTTTCACATGAAACCTAATTTTTGGATTGTTTGTTACTAGATCAGTTTGATGTCCTTGTTCCTTCACAGCAGCTGAATCCTGGCATGATTGGGCACTATATTTATAAAGATAATTGTATAACACTCTCTCTTTACTCATTCACTTGCGAAACAGAAAGGTGACGTGAGAGATAACAGAGAAAACCTTTGGGGCAGAAGGAATGGTGGTATCCTCTAAAATGGGAGAAATGTATGGGCATTAATATTAGCCTCAAAATTTTTCTGCTGATTTTTCAGCTAGAGGCCAAGGTCCACCTGATGTATACTAGAAAACAACTTCTCAGCAGTGCTGTGAAGGTCTGAATGAAAGAGCATAAAATTTAACTGAGGTGATGCCATCTGTTGTCCTAGTTCTAGTTCCCATACCATCCAAATGAGTTGGGATCTAATCAGTATCCTTCCATCAAAGGAAAAGCTAATTCTTCATGATGAGAGGAACCAGGCATTCACAAGAGCTGTGCTATGTTGTCCTCTGGCTAACCAGCTTCATAAAGCTGGAGCTGGGTGGATGATTAATTGTGTATGTGTCAATACTGATAGCTTGCCTGTCCAGCTTTAGCCCACAGCACATCACCTGCAGGTAGGTGGCTTTCCACCATACCTGAGGCTATCACAGGATAGATTGTTTGCCTCTTCCTCCTCTAGAGCTGCTGATGGTACCAAGACCTGTCAATTCAGGTTTCCTATTGCTAACTCAGTCTATCTGAACTAATCACCCTCCAGGAGAGAAGTTACTTCAGGTTACCTCTATACAGGTCTTGTATATAATACAATTCTGAGATGCCATTGAAACAACTCCACCACATTATGGTTTCTTTCGCAGTGAAAAAAAAAAAAAGGAATTTTTAAGGAGTGAGTTTAATTTCCCCCACTGAATACAGCATTTAGCAGCATTTCACCTGCTTACAGTAATTCTAGGCATGGAGTATATTCAGCTTCTTTTGAAAATTTTGAACTTAATGCAGAAATGGAAATGAACTTCAGTTATTTTTGATGGGAATTTAATGGAGAAACCTTGATATGTTACTGCCTTTTTCAAGTTCTACTTGAAACCTTCCATTGCAGTGCCTTACCTTAAATCTAGCATATGTTGCAAAGGGGTTGTGGTAAGTGGAAACGTTCATAATTAACCAAAGTGCTGTGGTCTTAGGATACTCCTCTATTCATTATATTCTGTGTGAGGTGCTCCAATGTAAAAGATTCAGTACTTTTCAAAGCAGATTATAGCCAGGAGCTCTTTATTTTCCCTGCTCATAGCAGACGGGTTGGGTCTTAAGGTTCTTTCCAACCCCCACCATTCTATGATTTTCTACAGGATGGAAAGAAGAGACCTGAATTTTTGTGTGTGAAGCCGATCTTACAGTAAGAGATGCATCCGAGAACTAGATTTATGTATCCCTGTCAAAATCTAACCATATTTGTAGTGTATCAAGATGTAAATCTTTTGGAGGGGATAGGGAAGTGGGAGGTAAGAGGAGAGGAAGGAGCATGTGCAGGCAACATACTTAAAATGTACCAAACAACTTAAAATGTACCAAAGCCATTATCAGAGTATGTTTAAATGAAAGATTTTGAATCTACTAATTTGTCAAAGGTGAATTTAACATTTTAGGCTAATTCATCAGGCTACCCCTTTTAGCTGCAGAAGTTTCTATTTGTATCTCTTGTTGAAATAAAAATCAAGATACGTTCAAATGCTACACACAGAAGTGAAAAGGAGAGAAAGCTTACCCTTTCAGAAGAAGTCTAGAAGTGTTCACGCAGTCAGCATCTGGAGGGCATTGGGTATCTGTATCTGGACCAGAGGGACAGATGAAATCCTGGAAATCAGCTGTTGTCTGGAGAATGGTACAATCCTGTATTTACCAAGGTGTAGCAGGCATGAGATCTCTGACTCTCTCCAGATATTTTGTTATGTTTTCAGTGGACCAAAAAAGGATACAGAGCATATGGCATCTCTTCCTGTCATCACAGTCTATAAGATGAGCTGGGTTCTTGGTGTCATGGTCGTTCATCATTCCTGTCTTCCTCTGGGCTCCTCCTTTGCCCTGTCAGTATGTCACAACTGTCAGCTTGCTACAGCATGCTGCTGTGGTGAAATGAATGTTAGCTGATCCTTTTGAAGGGCTGTATTGTACTGGGATGCATGGCTTAAGACAATGGGAGTGTTAAGGAAGTCACTGGTTTTTTTTTTTTTTGGTTTTGTGCTGTGACAGAGGAGGCCCAGTTTAGTGCAGCACTGGCATACCTCAGACAGTAGTGGGTGATGGAGCCATTTTAAAAGCTTAGTTTTAACACTCCCATTTAGGACACCTTCCTAGAGAGCCCCACAGGACCAGGCTACTGCAGCAGCACCAAAATGGCTGCTGGGTATCCTATGGCTCATGAGCCTGTTCGTAGATGTAGATGGGAGTAAAGCCCATGTCTATGAATTATGTTACAGCTCGTCCTAGATTATTGCAACAGTATGTATGGGAATTAAGATGAGATCCTCTGACACCATCTATGCTTCAAGATTTTGTTGTGAATATTGTGCTGGGGGAAGTTTCCAGAAGATGGTGAGAATTAAAATGTATTAGGATATAAGAGTAACAAATTATGACAGCCTAAGAAGAGGTCAGAATGAAGCACTGACATTCTAAAGCATATGTTCACATATCTTGAATGTTTCTGTGAGTTATAAAATGGAACTACTTATTCCTGCTGGCTGCTAATGATCTTGCAGTATTTTTCATGAGGATAGCATAATTAAGCTGTGTGTCTACTTCAGTAACTCATATCTGCCATTCCTACTTTCCCATGTGCCTTTCAGTTGTCTGCAGCACTTCTCAAGCTTTTATTTTCTTTATCTGCAGTTGTCTTTGCAGGTAAAATTAATCGTGCACCCCAGGCTTTACTATACAGTCAATATTACACAGCACATACTACATTATTTTCATTCAGTTAAGTCCTGAGGAGAGCCTTGATGTAAACTATGTGATCTGTGTTTCACTGTTGGGTAACCACAGCATTTTCAAATACTAGTCTTTATGACAACATGATACATTGCTTCTAATCTAAGGCCCATACATCACAAGAGAATCATCAGTTTTGTAAGCTTGGAAGACCCTCATCTGAGTGCCTGTCATTCAGGAGAGACGTGGACATGCTGAAGAAAGTCCAGTGTAGGGCTGCTAAGGTGATGAAGGGACTGGAGCATCTCTCCTGTGAGGAGAGACTGGGAGATTGGAACTGTTCAGCTTAGAGAACAGAAAGAAGGTTTGTGGGGGACGGGAGGCAAAGAGCATTATTTTAGAGCAAAATTCTCATTCCTTGTCTTTTTCTAGATCACATGTTCACTAGTACTCTTTCTCCCTCTCCTGCACAATGAATTTACTTTTCCTACATCACAGATTTTCCAATTTAAACCTGATAATACCTAATATTTTATGACTGTCTTCAGAATTCTAGCAATCAGTTCTGTCAGTGAAGCTGCTGGCTTAAATTGTAGTTTGTAACCCACTGGGAACCATGTATTCTTCTGTCTGTCAGGGTTGTCATTATCTTGTAAACCACACTCAGTTTTTCACTGAAATTGGTAGCATTTTGTCCTGTTCCACTGTAATTCAGGGACAGCTTATTTGTATAGCCCTGCTATTTATAATATATATTGCTTAGAAATAATTTATCTTTGTGGCTGAGCAAATTGCAGTATAATTTCACTGCTCTTGCATAGACCTTTTTCCTGTTTGCAGCTGTAATTCCTGAGTTACAATCTCTCCAATATAAATAATGCATTAGTTCATAATTTAAATGTGACCTATCTTTGCAAGACTGGTGACTCACTATAAAGATTTTTCTGAGCAGCTTACGAAACTTCAAGCAGATTTTGGTAGCTGATTTATCTCTTCTGATCTGTAACATGTTGTGAAGGTTTGGTTTTTTATATGTTTGATGGTGCTGTGAGGACCCCAAACTGCTAAGAGTCTCTTAGTATAATGAAAGGCAGTGGCTCACAAGAGAATTGGACTAACATGGGCTCTGCTAGATTATCAAACTTTAAACTCAGTAATGTAGCATTGTAGTTACAAGACAGGTTTTCTTTGGTAGAAAAGCTGACTGATGTGGCTCGTTTGCACTTCTGCACTTCTGGTGGTGTTGATTCCTGTAGTTTGTAAAGTATCATGCTTTAAACCCAGTTGCTGAAATAAACTTTTAAAGGAAAGGAAAAGATCTACACGTCTCTTAAACTATGTTCGTTACCAGACAATGCCAGTAAGGTCACCCT
The DNA here is from genome assembly GCA_036873685.1 of Agapornis canus. Taxonomy (NCBI): domain Eukaryota; kingdom Metazoa; phylum Chordata; class Aves; order Psittaciformes; family Psittacidae; genus Agapornis; species Agapornis canus. Next base: position 9,380 of record JBAFWW010018639.1, read on the forward strand.
CATTCTCTACTGTCACTTAACAGTTATTTTGCCCAGGTAGAACTGCACAAAGGGACAAGTGAAAGGTAGTCACATCAGTGGCATCCTAGTGATACCACTTAAGAGCTCTAAGTGAGACAGTGGATCTGTGTGTCAGAAGCAGCACTTTCTGGTTCAGAGAAACACTTACCTCCATCTTTCTACTCAACAGCAAAGTGTAAGAGAAGGAGAATTAAAGAAAGGAAGAATGAATTTAGGGTAAGCATGAAGTTTTTTGGAAGTGGCCCGTTATTTTGAGCATGATACACATCCAATAAATCCAGTGTGTGGATGGATAATACTTAAAGTGCTTTCAAATGGCCTGCATATTGCCTTTATAAGCCCTCATGAAGAACCAAAAACATTCTGTAGGGTAAACATTGCATTTATTCTTCCCACACATTCAAACTTCAAGTTTTCAGCTCTACATCTGCATATGGAAGTGAAATACTGCATAATGGTATTATTTCTAATTGCATCTACTTTATTTGTCAAGTATAAATGCAGCTCTTGGACTTGTTATTTGTGCAGTAACAGTATACAACTGGAGTTTTGTCAAAGCCTATATAATAAAACATTTCTCACTTAAAACTTAAGTGAGAAGAAACTTAAGTACTTAAACCCCTGTGTTTTTCATCATTTGTCTGTTAAAATATCTCTTTGAGGACATCAAGTAGCCCAGTCACAGTGTAACTCACTGCTGAAAGTATATACTGTAGTACTCTTCATTAAAAGACACACATACCTAGCAGATTTAATTTATCTTTATTTTCTGAGAACTGCAACACCTTTTTGTTTTTATTAATAAACCATGACATATGAAATTTGATACAGGAGGAAAGGAATTGTGATTTCCATGTTTTCTAGGTTTGGTAGCAATTTAAGCCCAGCCCTGTTGCCATTAACTGCTGCTGCAAAACTCCCATTTGCTTGAAGGGAAGCCCTTCCCAATTGATTTTTGTCATGCTATTCTGTAACTTTAATTTCAGTATTTGCTTTCATTTGTATAAATGTGAATCAACTCAGCTTAGCTGTGCACTGGCCTTGGATTGCCAGGTGAGTCTCCACTTAGAGCTCTGCACAAGTGTCTGGCATCAAGAATTTCTCCACTATGATGGAAGGAAATCACACTTCAGTTTTTCACTATGTAAAACTGCGCGAGTTCACATTATATAACTTCAACAGACACATTGTCTGTTTCAAGTATTAAGATGAGAATCACTGGATCACAAAGACTTTTAAGTCTTTCAGGTTTTAGGGAAAAACTCAAAGATGAGCAAACTCTTCTAAGTTACTAAGCTAATTGGGCGTACCACTAATAGTATTTTGAAAATGAGATTCACATTTAAATATAGTTCGGCAAGTTCGATATGGTGTCTGATAGGCTGGAACAGAAGGCCATACAGGCTGCCATTGTCACAGTTGTTTCAGTTTTCATTGTTCTTTGGTTTGGTTTGGTTTTGAAGTATTAGAGCAATATTGATCTCTAGGTATTAAATCTTGGTTTACTGTCTTTCTGAATTAAACTCGTCACCCATTGCAAGTGGGCTCAGTTAAACAATGCTGAATTCTGTAGGGCTTATGAAAGTCTAAGAATTAAGTGCACACTGTGTAGCAGATCTTGATTTGTCTGATGCTGTTTTTTAATATAATCTATTTCCTAATTTTGTTTACTGAAAAATGTAAAGAATGGCGGTACCATGCCATGGTGTGCAATTACTTGGTGTGACCTTGATTCCCATGCACCATATCTGAACACTAGAGAGCATGAAACACTGAAATGTTCAGTTAGAGTGATGAAGGAAAAGAATTTTTTTTTCCAAACTTGGAACATTTACTTTTGCTGCTGGCCATTTTCTGAGTTGTCTCTGTAGGAAGAAAATCTTCCCTTATTTGCCTTTTCATTTTCGTTTTGCAGAGCTGGATGTAGTTCCTTGTTCATCAAAAACAGGAACCACAGGCACCTATCAGGGAAACTGGTTTAGCAAAGCTGTACAGGATTTCTGTGGATACTACAAGAGGATTTCCAAGTTTTTTATTGGCTTATTTCTGTTGGAAAAAAAATCACATAAATAACAAAATCCTAATTGAATTTCATCAGGTCAGATTTATAAATGCTGATTCATAGGCTTTCTTTGTCTTTGATCCTGAAACACTTTTTCTGGCTAGAGCAGAACATTAGTACTCAGGCTACATCCTAGGCATTAGAGTTGTAAGACTTAATCCACCTGGACACTTGCTCCTTCACTGCAAGGACATGACTGAGATATGTATATATGGAGAACACTTCATAAATGCAAACATTTAATGACATTAGCAAAAGTTTGGGTTCCACAGAGATTTTTATGACACTATTCAAGATTCTTTTGTCTGATCAGGAATACTCATAGTAGGAAGAGGCAGAAACAAAGGGTGTGTATCTGATGGTAATAACAGACCTGAAGTATTATACAAAGCTGTCTGGTATTGTTAATGTTCACCAGGACTCCAGCTAGGGGAGCAGGAGAAAAGAGTACTTGTTCAGAATTCGGGGAATGAGAACAGAGCTATATATTTGGAAATCAGGACATAGAATCAAGTCAGGTCAGGACAAAATAAAGAAAATTGCCAAAAATGTGGGACACATTTCACATGAGGCTGAAAATGCAGAGTCAGAACATAGTAGGTAAAGTAAGAGGGGAATAAAGGGTCATGTATATGTGCCTGTGGTGCCTGGCCAGAAGTTACTGCAACCAAAACCTCTTGTTACAGCCTACCATACTTAGCATTTTGTAACTACAGCTCAGCACAGACATGACTGAACATCTGGGATACCCCTTTTTCCGCACTGATCACTCCTACGTTACCTGCTACACATAAATGTAAGCAGATCATTCAGGGAAGAAGGAAAAGCTGTGAAGCTCTTGGTATCAGCTACACTCAGGAAGGGAAGATTTGACCACAGGAAGATGCTGTTTCAGCATTTCTTTCCTATCTCTTGCTTAACACAAAGATGAAGCAGCCATTGCTGTCATGTTTTCACCAAGCTGAATTTAAGGCATGAGTACTAACTAGACACAAAGTTTTAGGAGGAAAAAAAAAGGTGTTTATAAGTAAAGCCAGTAGTGAAATGTACAGCCTATATGCTTAATGATAATAGGCTAAATCAGTTACCTATTCTCTTTAATGTATGTTTTATAGTGAACAAAAACCTGAGGAAGACTCTGCTACTGAAGGGCAAATAACCAGCTATCATCTCAATGATTTAATAAGCCTTTCATTACTGCATGGTCCACATTTTGTATATAATTTTACTTGCTTATCATTAATTTTGGATTATTACCTTAGTACTGCATACCATCAGCTACTTCAATCTTACATTGAATTAATCTTGATACTTGTGTCCATATTGTATTGAAATGTAAATAGTGATGGTTTGTGACTGAATTTTAGTTGAGCAGTTGCCTGCCTTGCAGAAAACTCCAGAAATTAAGACACTATTTCTAGAATACCTGTGCATGTAGTGATTTATTCTTTGTCACTGAGTATGTTTTATCTCACTAATACTGAACATAAAGCAGAAACTTGTTCTGGCAAGTGAATGGAATAAATGAACTGTATATCTTTGTTTTCATGTCTAATTCTGTAATATTTCACTACCAACATTGTTGGCTGAAAAGGAAGTTTTCTGCAAGACCTGCACTATGTTTATCATATAGCTGGCATTTGGAAATACTTACAGTGAAAAAAGGTTTATCAATTTTGCAGTAATAAACATTGTTCCTTGTTCTTTTGCGTACATGGCACTTCATCTCTTTGGATCTCAGGTAAACAGAAAGCCTCATCAGATATCCATGAAACTGTCAAAATACTTGGAGTTTAAAAAAAAATACTAAAACCAGAGACAAAGAGGTCTTCTTCCAGTGCTGATACAGAATTGCAAGTATCTTGAAGCAGAAATTAGTTGGTTACATTGTTTCATGCTTCCCACAACACTGATTTGTTGGTCCAGGCAATAGGTGTTTCAAAAAATAACCAGTCTCAGTTGTCTTTGGACTTTCAGTATACTTGATACTTGGGCAGCAATTTTACAGCCTTTCCTAGGCCATCATCTTTCCACATCCTAGCTTTGTCATTCTCAGCTTCACAAAAGTGCAGACTGTTCCAAAGGTTTGTTCAATCTGACATGCCTCCTTTTCTCTTCACTAAGTGAGTGCTCTGAACTATTATGCAGAGATCCTCTCTTACATTTCCTTTCCAAGAAAAAGCCAAATTTCAATTAATAGTGAACAAACTTACTAACTCTGCTCTTTAGTTGCATGACTCTTGAGAAACTATTTAAGTTATGCATTGGCCATCTGTTTTAATCTTGTCTAAAAATCCAATGTGAAGAGTGGCACTTGAGGTTGCAGTAATTCATCTTTCCTGTCCTTCTTGGAGTCTGTTTTGTTTCCTTATTGCCTTGCTTTGAGCAACCCTCCAATTTCCCATTTTCTACAGTTTTGTTTCCCCCAACAGTGCTTGTACTTGTGATTAAACATTTTATTTTCACCTCTTTTTTTTTTTTTTTTTTCTTTCTTCTTTTTTTTCTCCACATTTTTTTTTTGTTTTTCCTTTTTCCTTTTATTTTTTTTTTTTTGCTTTTTTCTACCCAT
>JBAFWW010018639.1:22880-44061 GCA_036873685.1 Agapornis canus
CAAAACACCAGCTACTACAGAGAAGAAAAACTGACTGCAACTGCTGAACCCAGGAGAATTGCTCATATTTCTCAGATTAAATATTGTTACTGAATCAGCAAATTAACAGAGGAATGAAGGAATAGCAATCACTTAGGATGATAAAAGAGTAAAGCAGGCACCAGGTAGACACCAAAAGTAACTAGGTAATAATTGGAAAGATAGCCCTGTTAAATGCTGACTTGTCATAATGTAGCCCTTAAACCCAAAAAACCAAAACCAAAAGGCATGGGTTTGTGCTATTAGGTGACAGAGTTAACCTAATGTAATTTAACAAATGGAAAGAGATCAGTCCACATAACCAGACTCCTATTAATCTGATTTTAGTAGTCTTACTAAGGTTTTGAAGAAATGGAGGACAGTGTAATCAAATACTGAGAAGTAGATAGAAAGGAGACTAAAATGCAGCAGGCTTTTTCAGGAGTTTATTGTTGGGGATTAACCTATCTCATTCACCAGTAAAGCACAGTAGTTTCTTCTCAGGCAGGAGAAATGCAGTGGATCTAGTTTGTCAGATGTCAGTGAAACAATTGATACACTAATGAGGGAAGTTTTTAGCTAAACTAGGGAAGATGAGTTTTGAGAGAGGAACTGCTAACTGACTTGTGAACTGGCAGATAGAATTGTCATACAACTTGCAATGATGGGTTAACTGTTTTCTGATAGAGTTTCTCAGAGATCAGGTGCAAAGCTGATCCTATTTAATGCTTTGACCTTGGCTCAAAATCAGGAATATCTTCATGAAATTTGCTAGTGATACAGATTCAGCCTGCAAAAATAAGCAGAAAGATTCAGATGAAGTTACAGAACTAAGTAATACTGTTGACAGTAGCAGCAAGAATTTCTGTGTAAGGATGGAGCTGGTTGGTTGGAAGTGATTGAAGTGAAAAAGAATAGGGGAAATGTACTGAGAATATTTAATGTATTGAGCCATCTCAGGATGGCTTTGAGCCGCTATTCTGGGTTAGTCAGAAATCACTCTGAAATCACAAAACATTGGTAAAATCTTCTCCAGGATACTCATTAGATCACAAATGCAAGTGGGAGCCGAGCTACGAGGAAGAGCAACAAAAGAAAATCTGTTTTCCTACAGGATACTTGTTTTCGTTAAAATACAGGCTGAGAGAGGTTTCAGTTGCTCTCTGCAAAATCATCAGATGTAAATACCAAAGAACAAAGGTTGTTTGAGACATAGTCAGTGTTACAAAAAACAACCATAAAAACTGAAGAAAACAGCGTCTGTAAACTCTCTATGGATCATTTTTGGGGTGGAAATGAAAAGTGTATTACACTTGAAGGGATGAAGCTCTGTTCTACACCTGCCTTTCAGAAGGAGTCACAGAGTAAGAAAGTTCTCGTTCCGTGTAGTCAGCGAGAGCTCATGAGCAGCAGTGCTTAAGTTAGCAGTGTTCTGAACTGAAAAGGACGCAACTAAGCCATTAGGACCTTACTTCCTCCTCCCAGTTTTGTGGCAGCTTCTGACTTCAGAGCCTGACTCAGGAGGGAATGGTGGTTTGGAAGTTAATTGTTAGTCTTTTTAAAATGTGATGTAGCCTGGTTCCTGAATGGAATTACCTAGACATACTGTCTTATAATACAAATGAACTGCAATTAGAGCATGCATTGGCTTTGAGTGGATATGGTTTGTGTATATACTAAATGCTAAGCATAAAGTAGATAAACTATATGATTGCATATGCTTATAGAATTTTAAAACTTCAAATTTCTTAGCAGGATGTGTATTGAAATACATAGGCAAGATACCTTCTATCTAACCAGTATTTGTATCTTACTGTCACTCTATGGCAAGAAGAGTTTTTGAAAGATAATGGAGTTTACAGTGAGAAATAATACTGCTCTTGATACATCTGCTGGATTAAAAATATGGGCTTTTTTGTAATCTTTGCGTTCTGGTTACCTAATATTTCCTCTAAACTCTATTCCAGAGGGTAAGGTCTGTGCCAAAGGTGGACAGATGAGCAGCAGATGATATAAAAGTGGTTTGCTAATAGATTTAATAGAGAATAAATCTTCTTAATCTGTCTGATAAAATAAACTAACAGAAAATTGAAAGTGGAGGGAGGACATAAGGAAATGATCCTGTAGTCTTATGTAAACTCCAGTTAGCTCTAATATTAAGATATACTTTACCCCCTGTTTCTAAATGCATCATATTTAGAACAGGGAAAAAAAATATGAGTAAAGGGGGAATTTGCAGATGCAGGCTAGGCTGGTCCAGCCATCGTACTAGAAGTATAAAATTAACATCAAGGAGTTTGCTGAATATCTCTGGTTTTATGACTTAATATGCTGCATTAAATGATACAGATAAATATCTGTTTTTCATATTTCCCTAGATTAAGTTGTTTACCCCAGTATATAGTCAATAATGAAGTATCTTTACTAGTTATGTTGCAATAAAAATAAGTTATACTGCAGTAAAATGCAAAAGTAGTTGCTAGCATTATATGTGAAACTTCATATAAATAGCTGGTGAAATGCACATAGAAAATGGTTAGTTTGGTCATGGGAAAAAATACTTTTATTAAAGTAATGTATGTTCAAATGTAAATGAAGAAGAAAATACATGAGAAGCAGTAATTTTAAAAAGCTGGGAAGAAAGTACAAACTGTATTCAGATTTAGGAACTTCTGTAGATGTTTATAGCCTTGAATAAAAGTTACTTTTATAAGATTACTTTTGAAGTGTGACTGCTCTCTGCTTTCCCTACCCTTGTACTCACGAGCTATGGATTTGTCATATCAATTATTAATCATTTGGATGTTTACAAATGTGCCATTCTATTGCTCTTGTTTTTCATCTTTAATCCATATTATGTCATATGTTATTCTTGGTAGCTGAGTCATGTATGCCAATGCTGTCAGCTGGAATATGAGGATATAGAAGTCTAATAATGGGTGTACCCAGATACTTTCAGTTTCAATAGCATGCTACAGAGGAAAGCTGTCCTTAGGTGTTACTTGATAAGAGTTTTGTTAGCTACCTCAGAAATATGATGAACTTCAGATTTATCACGGAAATAAGGATACTTAATTTATAATATTTATGAAAATGTTTTTATTTGTCAATAAGGGGTCTCCTAAGTTTCAGTTTTAATATCAAAATAAAAAGTATAGTTCATAAATTAGATTGGGCCAACTTAACATGAAAGAAACATTTAGTTCTTGATCAGAAATGCAGAGCTTGTACTGAGTCTGACTTTAATGAATTTAATAAGAAAGAAAAAGATACTTTGAAATCATTATTTCAAAGCCCTGTCAAAGAAAAGAAATGTAATAGTTTCAAAGCTGAGAGAACATGGCAATTCCCATTTTCAGCTCTCTTTGATAGGAAAGAAACTGGACAAACTCAAATCTTTGAAATCACATTTAGGTAATATTTCAAACAATATGTTCTGCTATGATTTTGGAGTTTGCATTCTTTACACTCTCTAGCAACAGCAAAGCAGGCGGTGGCACAAATGTGAGCAACCCTTGCTGCAAATCCCTGTGAAGAAGAAGCATGTACAGCTTCTATACTGAAGCCAGTTGTTTTAATAGTACAGCATTAGTAATCTGCATCCTAGCCAGTAGGCAGTCTGCTTCCACTTTTTTCTATTGCTGGCAACAAGGAGATGAACAGCAACTCACTTGCATTCTCGCTTTGAGTCACTTGTGGGACTGCAGTCCTTGAGGCATGACACCACCTGCACAGCAGGAGGAGGTGTGACTTGGGATGTTCATGTTGTCCTGACAGTTAAATACCGGTCAGACATACTTTAGATCCCTAATTTTTGATGGGTGAGTGTATTCCACCTTTACTGTGCTTTTTTTCCTGTTTGTAAAAGGGCTGCAACAAGGCCTGGATGAAGCACCTTTTGTGCAGCTGCATTTTCAGGTATAAATTCTGTTAATCTGCCTGAAATAACAAGGATTAATTGCCAGGCAATGGCATGATACACTGCTCGGGCACCTTCACAATGTAACTGTGTGTAAATCTTGATGCTCATTCAGTGTTTTCTTTCTGTCTTTGCATCTTGTCCTGACAGGTGTGTGCCCAATCACTGTGAACATGGTGGCAAATGCACCCAGACGTGGGACGGCTTCAAGTGCAGTTGCGATGGAACTGGATACAGTGGTGCCACTTGTCATAACTGTAAGCATCCTGGGGGACTGAAATTACAGTGGAATAGGAAGGACACTGGTGTCTTCTGGTTGAGATGAAAAGTCAAAGTCTTCCTCTGATTATATATATTTCCTAAAACCTTTTCTGAAAGAAGGTGTTGGTTTATTCATGCTCTGCCATATCTACATGGGGGTTTATTTATGTAGCACTCTGCTGCACCATTGCAAGGGACCAGAGCAGCACAGCTGTCTTAGTTACACATTCTCTCTTAGAAACATGCTTAGTAATTGCACACTAGAGTTTCAAATGGACACAGTGAATCTGCACTATTCATATACTGATTTCAGGCCATTCTGAAATCAGATTATTTACTCTATCAATATGAATTTCTCAAGAATATTTCCTATGAGCTTCACATGCCCTACACTGTTAATGCACAGAAAAAAAAGAGAAAGGTACAGTTGCTCTTTTTATAGGATCTGAACAATGTATGCTGATCAGTGGCATATCTTCTGTTCCCTCTCTTGTGTGCTAGAAGTGGGATTTCCAACTATGAAGTGTACTCCAAGCCAAGTAGAAGATACAGAAAACATACCCAGTCCTTAGTTGTGTCCCTTCTTTTCTGTAGCAGACAGCCTCTAAATATTGAGAATAGACATGCTTCTGAACAGATGAAAAGTTAAAACTGAAGCCAGGATTTACAGAAATACAGGTTTTTGTTACTTTATTATTTAATTTAACTATGGCTGTGTAAAATTTTACAAAGATAATTGCAGAATTATTTTTTTACCAAATAAAACCCCAAACCACCGAGAAAATGTTGCCAATTCACAGTTGTCTACATTTCAATAAAAAAGTAAGAGGGAATATATTCTATATAGTAACTGTGTATCAAATAGCAAAGTTATCCATGGTCTGGCTACTGAACTGGTAAAACTGAAAGAGTGAAAAGACAAATGAACGATTATTAAAAAGATAGATTCACGTACCAGTGTTTGGAGGAGGAGTTTCATGGGCAGCCCTTTTCCCACCAAGCGTGAATGTGCATAGTGATGCTGTGGTTGCACCTCATCTTGGGAAAGACAACAGAATTTACAATGAGGGAGTATTTCAGTGAAATGAAAACAAAATTCTTATGTATAATATGAATATACATATGAATATGAGTATAATGCATATAGTATAATATTTTAAATCTTTGGCTGGTCTGTTGCAGCCAGTTGGAAAAAAAGATTCCTATGCATGTTAAGATGTTTAACTGCAGGAATGCAGGGGTAGAAGCTCAGTTAAGTACATTTTAGCTAGTGAGCCTCTGGAAAGACATATTGGGTTTTATGGCAGACTGTATCACATTGGATCCAGCAGCCTGCCAGAGGTGAGGATGCTGCAGAAGTGAGCAGGCTGCATCTACCTTCACCCAGGTCCAAGCACTAGCAAGGCTGTAAGTGTATTTTATGTGGACATGCGCCCATAGAGTCCATACATACCGTATGTACATGGCTGGCATACAGAACATAGAGCATGAATGTGAGCACAGCACCAATGGCCTCATCCTGCTCACCTTTGTGGCAGAGCAGGATACATGTGCTCTAGTGAGGATGGTAAATTGAACATCCATAGCAACACACAGTGGATCCTTCTGGCTGCCCAGCTCAGCACTCAGTCAACCCATTGGCTGGCCCTGGATCCCTGCCTCCAGAGCTGCTGATGCCTGGAGGCATCTGGGTGCCTCCAGGAGCAGTGGAACACTGGATGGCATAGCTGGGTATTATTTGGGCTCCCATATGTGCTCTTCTGTGGGTGTGCAAATGAGCTTTTAAGACATAACCTAACATAGTTTAGCTTTCTTTTTGCAAAGTAGCAAGGACAAATGGATGGCATCACTTTTCTGAAATCACATTTATTACAAAGGAAAGAAATGATAATCTAAGGAGCTGTGAACATTTCTGTTAATAGGATTTTCACCTACCTTTTATGGATAAAATAATGCAGTAAAGCAAGCAAAAGTGCTGGGCTGCTGTATCAAAAGGGGGATTTGGAGTATATTGTCCTGTCTTCAACTATGGAATGGATAAAGTGTATGGGATTACAGATGTCCAGGTCATTTGTAGGCACACTGTTCAAGAGCCTTTGCTTTTTAATTCAGGAAAAGTTTCTAACTCAGACAGCTGAGATTTTGTTTAATTTTTGTGTTTAAAGAACGTAACTTTAGTTTCTAGCATGTATGCTTCTGTACTTTTGGAACTTTTTCTTACAAAACAAGGGTGAGCAGAAAGTTACTCACTTGATAGATAATCCTGTCAGAATATGAGAAGTCTAAAGTCTAGATATAGAGTTTAGTGGCAGAAGAATGGGTGAAAAACAAAATTACAGATTCAAGCTATAAACTGAGACCACCTAAACTTTGCCTTTATTGAGCAGCCAATAGCTGTCAGTATTTACATGAATATGTTCCAGTATTAGGTATAGCTGCAAATAATGAGGGGTTCTGTTGAAGCCTGCAAAAAGTTATAATTACACTTTCCTTAGGTTTGGGGTCTCAGCTCTGCTACAAAGGTATCTGTCCTCTCCTACTTGTGCAGTGTCCATGTGTACTCAGACATGCTTGGTGTGCTGCCTTCTGCTCTTGAGTTGTCATGGTTGGGGTAGCTGCAGAACAGAAGAGATGCTGAGGAATGAGAGAAGTTGGAATGATCGCTGGTGTGTGTTATATGTCTAACTGAAAACATTTTTAATGAGCATTGTGGGTTGTACGGAATTTAGCAGATGTTATGATTCTATGGGACAGGAAAGTGTTCAAGTATAGATAGCACTCGTTCAGTACCACTTTACTTACACATAAGATTATTTTACAAAACAAATGGTATTACACTCTATGTTAAAATATGTTTTTCTTTTCTCAATGTGTATTTGTGCAGTAGATGTAACAGCATTTCTCAAAGAGGCTGGAGTCAAGACTGCATTAGTGGGGATTGTAACTATAGATGATGATTTTAGTGAGTTTGAATTTTGCTGAACTTAAAGGAACAAGATAATTCGGTTTTACTGAAGTATGTGTGGACACTGTCAGTAAATTGATTTTGCTTTGGCCAGAGTATCCAACATTTCTCTAAGCTTTTGACCTGAAACAAGGCAGGGCTTTGCAGCCTTGACTGAATTTCCAGTTGCAGTTTTAGGTTCCTTTGAAATTGAAATTCAAAGACAAACATTAAGATAAATAAATCTGAAAAAATAAATTTAATTCTTATTATTTCTCCAATTGTGTACATCAGTGATGCACATTTGCCATTTTAACATCATGAAATAACTTGCTTTTCAGAATAGGACACCATTAGAGGAACACTTTTCATCTTTCAAATATACACCAGAATCTCCAAGTTTTGTGTCTACTGTCTGGTTCCTTGTCAGAGATCTAAGCTGCTATTCACAGAAAAAGATGTCTTTACTCCACAGTCATTTGTATCGTCCAGCTGCAACTGGGTTCCTGGCCTTAATGGTGAATTTACCAAAAATAGTGGGTAGTTCTATTGCGTGGTAAATACCCTAGGAATTGGAAGGATTTCTTGTGGTGAAAATCCTCAGTGCCCAAGAGAATGCTATGGCCTGTTAAATATCAGACTAGAGCTGATATCAGACTAGATCTTATCAGATATATCAGATATATAATATCAGACTAGATCTTAGACAAGGCTAAAAGATAAATAAATGTATTTACTGAAAAATAATGATTTACAGCACTGCAACAGTTACCAAATTATTTAGAAATCATTAGGGTTATAGTTAAGAGTAAGCATCATCCTTACCTGCCTTATTGCATCAGCTGTTTTTTAATCCCTGACTACCTAACCTTTACAGCCTACCAAAGGCTGACCTGCTGTGCAGAGTTCTTAGGAGCAACATTTTTCCAGAATCTATTGGTAAATGGTTTCGGAGCCTTCGAGAACAAGAGTTCATTTTCTTTATTCTCATCTCCATCATGATCTTCAGGTAACTCCACTTTGCATGAGTTACACCGCTAGTTTTGGGCTCATTAATGCTTCCTGCTGTTTCCAGCTTTAAAGCAGAGTGGTGTAAATTTACAAATGGTGCATCATGATAAATAATGTTCATTCAAGCTTCGTTGGCTTGCGTATTCAATGTACAGCTCAATGCACGCTTTCTCTAGAATCTGCATGTAAAAAAGACATAATAAAGGACTTAGAGTTTATCATGAGTATGATCTGTCTAGTTACTACCTCCTGCACGCTGCTAGATTTAAAAAAAGCCAGGAGATTTGTTGGTTTTGATCTAGATTATTTGATCATATTTGCCTTCTAAAGATTTCCAGTAGCAAAAAAGTTCCAATTTGCACTTAGAAAATTAACCTTAATTAGATTAATTTTTACTCATATGAAAGACAAGTTCTATTCTTTAACTTCACCTTCAAGAGAAACACTGTGCTTTTCCAGGTGTAGGGCCCCCATTCTTTCAAGAATATGGGACAGGAAAGGGTTGCCTTATGAATCTTCAGTTATTCCATAGGAAGGACAAACATCCAGCTTAATATCTGTTGCTGTTAGTTCTGTAAAAGCAGTAGGAGAAATACAACATTACATAATCTTGTTCCTAGAAGAGGCATTAATTGCATTGGAATACACAGAGAATGCAACTCTGTTGAGAAAGAATGTAGACAGTTTATAAGATTTTAGATGGGCAATGTGCTGTAGGTTTTTCAAAATGCATGTTTGAAATTAGGTAATGATTTTTAGTTTCCATGTAATGGACCTTGACCTCTGAATCCTCTGGCTTTGTCTCATCATAGGTTGTTGTGAATAAATGTTAACCTGTATTTTGGAACATGATTCAGTGTTAATGTGGAATTAAGCACTGATCTTCTCTTGAAATGATACATACACGAAGTGTCACTTCATAACAATGACAGATTTTTCCAGGAATATTGACGTTCTCCCTAAAATTAAATGATGCTGTAATAATGAGTTTAGTAGTATCTAGAAACACACTTTGAATAAGAAACATCTGTGTTGCATGCTTTGTAGAAGCTGTGATAATTTACATTCCTGAGTATTGTAAAAATAATCAGTAATCAGAAACCCAAATCTAATCTGCATAGGCTGTGATCTTCAGCATGACCTCCATCAGTTTGTAATAACTGATTTTTCTGTATTTCCATAAATAAGGAAATATCTGGAACACTCGACTTTCCACATTTAGAACCTAGATAGGAAAGGGTGGCATGGCAGGGGTATTTTTTTTGTCAGCAGTTTGAGAAATAGTTCCACAGCAAGAAAGAAAATACATAATTTGGCAAAAATGTGTTTTGAACTTTAGGAAGAAAAAGAAAAGAAACTCCAGATGTGTAGTCATCCCAAACAAGCAAAGTCCTTCAAAGCAACACTTCAGTGCAGACTGGGGAGGTTGTGACACCAACGCAGTTATTCTTTGAGATCTAAACCAGATTGGTTAGGAAAGGCAAAGACCTTGCAATTCCACAAGCACATTATTTGATAAGGAAAAAGAATTCTTTTAACAGTTGATAAGACTATGTATAATTGAAGCTTCTTCCTTTCTTACAGTTGAATAGAGGGAAAGGGAAAGTGTGAATAGAAAAGTTATTTTCATGAAACCTGTGTCTGCTGCAATTAAAAATACACAATGTTGAAGGCTACCTTCCTTGTTCAGTCTGAGCTAAGAGAAACAAGCCAGACTGGCTGCTGAGAGTAAGATTCTCAATAATCAGGTTATATAACTGTGGTCACAGAAATGCACTGATTATTCTCAGGAAAATGTACAGGCAGCCAGAGTGCTTCCAGGCAGCAGCAGAGTCACCATCTTCTCTGGGAGAGCTGAAAGGGGAGTCTCATTACTGACAAAACACAGGAAAAACCCCTCTAAACTTTCTACCATCTGACAGGATCAAAGTGGTGTGTATTGCACTGGGTCCTATTGAAAGGCATTTAAAGGACAATGCAGCCCTCAGGCACAGTCAACACAAACTAACTGAATATCCTCCTACAATGAAGTCACTAGTCTAGCAGATAAAGGAAAAGCAGTCAGCTAGTATTTCTGGATCTTAGTGAGGCCTTTGTTTACTGTCCCCTAGCAGTATCCTTATGGACAAGTTGTCCAGCTTTGAGATGAGCAGGTAGATGGTGCACTGGGTGAAGAACTGGCTGAACGTGTGTGCTCTGGCAGCCAAGAGGGCAAACAGCATCCTGTTGTACTTCAGACAACATAACCAGGCAGTCAAAGAGGTGATTATCCCACTGTGTTTAATGTTGATGTGGCCTCATATTGAGTTGTGTGCGTGGTTCAGGACCCCATCATGTAAAAAGGGTGTTAATGTACCTGAGTGCATCTAGAGTTGGGTAACAAAGGTGGGGATGCTGATCTCATTTCCCTGGTAGCTAAAATGTATATCCCCTCCCCCCATCCAAAAAAATAAGGTACCAGAGAGTAATTCCCCTCCCCTCCACCCACCCCCCATCTTTCAGTTCAGCGGAACTGGCTAAACCTCTGTATAAGGAAACAATTAACACATCAAAGTATTTTTCCTCAGTATATCACACTAGGTACACTCCCCACCCCATCTGCCCATGACTTTGGAGGGCTCATTGCAGCTGGAACAGGGGCACGTTGTCCTGCCCTTGGCTGTCCTGGGGGCAGGCTTGTGCCCAACCCTGTCTCCTGCTGTCCTGGCCTGGCTTCCTGAATGTTTCCTGCACCTTTTCTGATGGTTTCCTGGGCTGTCAACCCTGCCCTCACCCACCCTGGAGAGAGCAGGGCAGTGTAACAGCTCCTGCTGCTTTCTAAAGAGACACAATACATGTACAGCAGTCCAAAGATAGTCTCTTTTATGTTTTGTTTTGTTATTTTTTTTTTCCTCTTTTAACTTAGTATTCTCCTTAGATTCCAGAGAAGTGAAGGGAGCAATGTATTACAGATAACTGCTTAAAAATGCACAGAAGATGCTAGCATTGCTTCCTCTGCAAAGTGTTCCTGGATGCCGCAGTGAGTTATGCTGTGCCAGACAAGTGTTACACTCTTAAACGGAATGGTGTTACTCCTACTGTTAGCCTGGAGCGTACCCACATTGGGTTTTTTGTGCACATCTACATTGCATGCCACATTTAATACTTAGTAAGAAACAAACATTGTTCTGAGATTCTCCTGCTACTTGCTTGTTTCCTTTGCAGAAAACACAAGTATGTTCACACACTCTTAAGTATGTTCCTGTGTGCGACAACATTCCTCCTTTTTGAAGTATAGACTGAAATGTAACACACCTTGTGTAGCTCACTGAACAGTCCATGGTGAGGAATGGCTTTTGACCTCAACCAGGTGAGACTATTTGAACCAGTAACTTGGATAAAAAATGACTCTGCAACTCACCACAAAAAAAGGCCTTCAGATCTACTCTTGTTATTTCTTAACTCTCATTAGCTTCTGTGGCAGTTTTATTACAGCCAGGCTAATAACACTGAGTCACATCACCACTGAGCCTTGTTAGCTTTGTAAGGAAAATCAGGTCTTTATTATAAACACCAATTAAAATATATTTTCAATCAGTAAATTAAGACCTGTTGCTTCCCTTTTCTTTCTTTAGTACTCTTGTTACTTGGATGATGGTGAGATAGCAAGTGAACTTTATAAACTGGCATTTCATGTACAAATTCTGTGGGAAAAAGCCTCTGTCAGAGAGGGTCACAGATATGATACCTTAGAAAATTCTTTCTAACTAGATACATCTAGGCTTCCGACTTGTGCATCTGTTCATAACTGTTATTAGTTTTACTATTGATTGCTTCCAGCCTTTAAATGCTCAAATAGTGCCTTAGGTTTTTAAAATCAGTGTAAGTTTCTTTTTCCCTATGAAATGTTAACTACATTTTAAAACAAATTTCTGATCTTAAAATCAAAGTTTGATTTCTTGTGTAAAATACGTAGTACAAGATTTAGGCAAGATTTAGCATTTCTGTCATACCAAGAGATGAAAAACATTATGGAGACTTTTAATGTGATTAAATAATGGTGATTTAATATAACTGAAGGGGAAAATGCCTGGTATGACAGGGCTGTGCAACAGGTACTCATGATTAAAAGACACATTTTTTTCTTAATTCAGTTCTCAGTTACTTAAAGATGGTTGGGGGAGAGAGGAAAATGCTAGGCTTTTTGAATAGGTAATAAATTCACTATGCTAACTTGGATAATTCGAGCTAAGTTGATGGGCACATTGTATCTGAGTGGGTTTGGTACTGTGTTACCAGCTTATTCAACCCTTTAATCCAAAACAATTCCTTTCTTTAGCATTGAAATACTGTGTTGTCCTTGTATTCACCAGATCCTTTCTACACAGTCTTTCTGATCTGAAGCATATAAGCATGTTTCTTACATAGAAGAATCATAAATACTTTTTGTGCTCACAAACTGTATTATATAAGGCATTTTTGTGAAAGAATGTTCCATTCAAAAGACAGGAAGAACACCGCCTTTTAATACACCTTAACTGGGAGACAGCCTAGTTAGAAATGTCCTAGATTTTGAGAAGACTTGGCACAAGACTGTCTTCCCTTCAGCTGTCCTATGGGGATTTGTATGCAGGGCTGTGACAAACTATTACCTTGACATTTCTTAATGCTTGCCAGTGAAACGTGATGTACGTTTTATGAATATATCCTGGCTCCCAGAGTTAGGCCTTCTGCAGAAGGCAGCATCATGATTGATACAGGAGGGGACCCATACACATGCAAGCATCTATGGACTAAGCACAGGTTAAGCAGCCCCTAGAACTGATTTACCCAAGAACACCAGAGCTTTCATTGAATTCCCAGTAGCAAATTGGGAATTTGCATTAGTAAACTGGGCAACGTCTGAACATACTGGACTGAGTCCCTGTAGTGGAAAGCTGGCATTTTAAGGTATGCAGGGGGACTTTGCAGTGCCCATGAGCCTTGTTGGTGGAAGACAGATTATTTGAATTATATAAAAGGTGGAATGAGAAACAATGCTAGAAACATATGTTGTTGAGCTTTGAAAATATAAAGGAGGAGCTTTCAGTAGGGTAAAATTGGAGTTGCTTTCATTCCTTCCACCCTCAAGTGTTGGAGATGATTTGCCTCCTTTGGGCTGATGGAGGACAGCAGCTAACAGGGAGGAGAAGTACCACAGGGAGGTGCAGAGCTTGGTCTGTTTTGGGCCTCATTTGGGTTGATGGGGGACAGCTGCTATGGGATGAGTTAATGGGGATGAGAAGCTCTACAAAGAGGTGCAGAGCTTGGGCTGTTCTGGTTCTCATTTGGGTTGATGGAGGACAGCTGCTGTGGGATGTACTAAAGAGAGTGAGGAGACCTGTGGAGCGTGAGTTGTGGAGTTTTTTTTTGTTGAAGGTGAGTTTACAGAAATAGCAAGAGCTGTGTTTGAGGAGTACTGGGGAAAGTATTTAAAAATCTAATATTGGGGGCAGGGGGAAGTGATGAGAAAGGGCAATCAGTTAACACTGTTGTTACAAGGTTTTGTACTAGAAAAAGAAGAAAAGGGAGTAAATAGGGCTGTAAGAATAGGAGTATAGTTCCTCTTCCACATCATCCTTTTGAGAGTTGGTGCTTGAGTGTCACTGATGATGGAGGCTGTGAGGTTTTGAATTGTTCTTTGAGGACTGCTGCTCTAGGACTGTGACCTGAGTAAAGTCAAATAGGTTCCAGGAGGTAAATAATATTGCATTCAAGATCTGCAGCACGGATGTTTCTGAGTAATGCTGATGGTAGAGAAAAAGGGAGGAAAGGAGTGAGTTTCTGAAATGTCTAGAAAGAGGCTTTTGTCTGCTCTTCTCTTTTCTCTGAAGAAGCACTTCCAACAACTGACTGATTTCACCCAGTGGTGTCAGTATCAATTTATTCTTCTCCTCTTTTTCCCACACTCTGTATCTGAACTTATCTAATGTTCGCATTTGTTACATGCTTTGCAGAAGCTCATTTCTGGGATATTTGTGTCTTTGCTGTTCAGAAGAGAGATTCTCAAAGCCTGTTTATGAAGAAAGTACTTTTCTTTACAGAAGTGTATTAAAAGGATCATACAATCAATATGTGCTGTTTTCCTAAAAAGGCTCATCTCCTTTCTAGTAATGGCTTTCAAAGGAAATGTCATCATAATTTATAATAGTCTTTTTGGATTCAGCCTCTGTTATTTATCACATGCTTTCAGAGGATTTGCCATAATGTATTTCCTTTCTAAAGGTTGTAGACTACTATTAAATTACCTTTTCTTTATTAGAATGCGATTTTAAAATGAGGGTGAAGCTGTTCGGTTTAGTCTGAAATCTTCATGTAATTTTTATCTGTATCTTATAAGCCCCAAATTGCTGCATTTCTTTTTAGCTGTTCTTGTAAAGCTGGCAAAAGAAAAGCTTTGTTCTCTTTATGTTGTCCTTCCAGTTTGGGGATGTTGCAGTTTTCTTTGGTTCTGTACTCTAATATTTACATATTTAAAAATCAGTGTGTTCTTAGTTTCAGTGCCATAAGCTATGGTTACTTCAGCTGCTACTAATTTATTATTTGTGGAGCTGAGACCTGCTCTGCACCAGGTGTTTAAGAAATGTAGAATGTGTAATAAATTGGAAGTAACTTGCATTTTTATTGTGAGTAAATGGATGGAGTCTCTGTTCAGGGCAAAAAGGGCTTCAGATCCAAAATGAGCTATAGCATCCATACTATCTGGTGAAGGTTAAGTGGAGAAAATGAGCATCAGTGTGCAAAGCAGAAGATGAATAGTCAACCAGCAGTAATTATGCTGAAACTGAAAAATCAGCTGGAAATTATCAGGTGATGCGTGAGAGAGTGTCAGGGGCTGAAACTGGGCTTCATCTTTTAACTGTTTGTACAGTTGGGCTGTTTATATGTAGCTCTAAATTGAAATTGAGCATAGGGAGCTTTTAAGACAAAATTCAGTTAGGTGGGGGAAATACATCTTGGGGCCAGTGTAATAACAGCATGAAGTCATGGTCCAGTTCAAAGCCTTTTCAGACCCTTCATTTGTTAAGACTTTTAAAATAACCAAGTAGCATGCCAATCCCTGGCAGTGTTCAAGGCCAGGTTGGATGATGTGGCAGCTGAGGCATAGACTCCCATTGTGATGCACCCGAAATCATTTGTTGAGCGAGCTTATAGGCTTTTTATAGACTTCCACTTAGCAGTTAGTAATTGTTAGTATCTGTTGGTTTCTTCTAAGTACCTTTTGCAACATCATACGCTTTTCTCAACCAATCCCATTGTTCACCTGCCTTTGCTTGAACAACTTACTTGTTCTCAGATGTATAAGCACATTTCTCTGTTACCACTTTCTGCTACATTATTACTTTCCATTTTCCCTTAAACATACATTCCTTTGTATCCTGAGTCCACACTGGGGACTTTCATTAGCTCCTGGGAAAGTCCCCAGTACAACATTACATCTTTGTCTTCAGTACCTTCTTTGTTTCAATATCTGTAGTTCTCGGATATTATCTTGGTGTTCTAACTTTGACTCCTCTTGACTCCCATGGTTTGCAGCTGATGAGAGTCAGGATTTTTGTGCTCTCATTCAGGTCTGCTGGTGCAGCTTCTTGTGTGGCATTCCCCACAGGATGGGGCTTGCAGCAACCTGCTCTAGTGGAAGGTGTTCTTGCCCATGACAGGGGGCTGGAGCTGGATGAGCTTTAAGGTCCGTTCAGCCCAAACCATTGTGTGAATGTGCCTCAGTTGCAGTCTGACTTTGGGAAAGCTCAGGTATTAGATGAGTTTAGTTTTTTTGCAAACAGCTGTAACCTGTGATCTTTTGTTACTCAGAATGCACAGCCAAATACTGTTTCTAGGGGGCAGTTAGAAGAGAACATATCATTAAGAACAGAAAATTTATAGATAACTAATAGATAGCTCATGTATACTGTAAAATCAGGATTAATTAGAGCCTGGAAAGGACTCTGCATGTGAAGTCTTCAGTATTAATTAGCTTATTTGTAAACCTTTCCATTATGACAACCTAACATGCTGCTTTGCTGTTAGAACACTTTAGTTGCAGAGAAGCATTGAGGTGTTGATACTAAAATCCTGTTGACAGCCATTAGAAAGAAAAAGGATGTTCTGAAGTCACTATAATTCTGGCTTGCTCAGACAGGTGAGAGAATGAAGGTAATACTAAGATTAACAGTAGTTGAAGTAAAAAACTTAAGATACAAATGCAGATGTCTTTCTCCATCCCCATGTAACTTTAATATTTTTAAAACCTCAAAATAGTGGAACATCCTGCTTTTTAATTGTGCTTGCCATTATAAAGGCAGTATGTACCAATGGATAACCAGACATATCTGGGGCTTGTAGCATTTCCTATCTACATTACCTAGTGTAGAAAGATTTGATAAATTCCCTATTTATAGTGAATTTTTCTGAATGTGGAAGGCAGTATGAACAATAGGACTGTGAGTTGAAAGTTAACATACTTACATTCAGTCATTTTTGTTAGTGTTTGCCAATGATGTAATTTTACAGCAAGTTATTTCTCTTTCTCACTTGTGTGGGGTTTTTCTTGGTTTGCATTTTTCTCCTTCTTTATACAATGGGAATAATGATGCCCTTTCTAAGTGCTTTGAGACTTACAAAGTTGCAAGCAGAAGAGCTATTTGAAAAGATGGGAAGAAGGCTTGCACAAAAAACACCCCATAACCTCTTGTCATTCCAAAAGTGTAATGAGAACAGTTGATCAATGTAAAATCAGACCCACATTTATAATCACCCACACTGGAAATATGGTAAATGTTGTTAAGTTAATATTTTAATTAAAAAACTGCTTTTGAAAAAGGAAACTATTAAAGAGAATGATGAAACCGTTCCTTGGTTTCCTGTTACCCTGGAAGGGAGGATGATCTTCCAAATCTGCTAACTACCTCCAGTTACTGCCTTATAGAGTTGGGGTTTGTGATCTTGGTGTATAAATGTGTAAGATACTCATACTGCAGGTATGAAAAGCAGATTCTAGAGACCTTTGCAGTTCTACATGTGTGTGCCTGGAGGGACATAATAAAGACTTTGCTTTCCCTACATAATCTGCTGGAGAAAGCTTTGCAACCAACTGTGTCATAGTCCAGGTGTAAGACTGGTAGCCAATTACCTCAAATAAGGAATTGACTCCTCAAGCTTGCTTTAGAAGGAGGCACTCATCTTTTTTCTGCAATTTTAGCCTTGAAAATGCAAAATGATACGGAGCAATCCAGACTTATTCTTAAGGGGAGGAGAAGCTGTGAAGCTCTCTCTTCTGCAGTGGGCTTTAGAGTTGAGTCCTGCTGAGTCTTCCCTTGCCAGGTACCATTACTTATTGCAATCTGACTCCTTGGGGGAGTTTATTTGTTTTTGTCCCGGGGCAAAAGTGTGGGGTTTTTTGGGAGATGTGTTTGTGTTTTGTTCCTGAAAGCAATGAAAGAGACTATTGCATTGTGCCTCTGCTGATAAGATTCAAGGCTGATCGTACCCCAGGCCTTACTGGCAACTCTTGAGTCTTTCTGTCCCAAGCTTGAAGTGATGGGGAATGTTGCGCTTGTGGAAGGAGATGGAGAACAAGGATGAGGAAAGCCAAAATTCATTGAAAGAGTAAACAAAACCTTGCAGTTCAGTTTCCTACTGCTTTGTTTCCTCTATAGCAGTGTTTCAGGTGGTTTGTGTGTGGTAAATTTGCATTTTTTGATTAAATGGAGTGAAACCCTGAGATTCTACTTGTTCTTTGTATTCAATAATTTGCCCTAATAGCTAGTGTGACAAGACTTACCTTCACAATATTAGATGTAGGGCTCCAATAGTAAATGAGCATAGAGAGTAATTGCACTCCTTTCACTATACTTTTGTGGACAGTATATATTCTGGATGGTATTTTTTGATATAATTTGATTCTTGTTTATGGATACAGCCTTTCTCAAATGTGATTTTCCAGTATCCTCAGGCTTCTTTACAGTGGTAGATTTTGGCCACTCTACATGCCTTTGTTAGGAATTAGTTGTCCACATTGATTTTTTTTCACTCAGAGGCAAGAGCTGTGATTGTTTTTCTGTAGTTCTAGTATAGTGGGGGTTTAGGTTTTACTCTCCTTCCCAATATGCTGTAATTTAAATGGGAGACAAAGCAGGTAAAGTTATAGGTCCACAGTCCATTAGCAAAAGTAGGTGTTGGGATCATCAAACTTCATTACTGTTGCTTTAAAATTTCACCTTGGGTTACAGGGCTAATAAGTATCTTGGCTACACAAGTGTTAACAGAAGTAATGAAAGGTTACTGGAACTCAAATATTCTACTGAAGTGTAGGGAAGCCTCTAGGTATGTTTACTTTTAGATAACTTTACAAAGACATGGAAGATGATACTGTTTCATAAACAGTGTTTGTGCTGATATTAGCAGAAGTATTTAAATGCGTTGTAGTTTGTACTTCTTCATGCTCTCAGTAGGAGTCTTAGCTGTACTGTTTACTGTAGTGTGTACTTAGTTGTGCATCTGGCACTATTAATTTCTCTAGAATCTATAGTCTGTCTTTGAATCTCATCTTGCAAATTTTTAAGCCCATGTATCCCTCTGTAGCTTTTATGTTACCTCACTTATGACATCCATATTCCCTAATTGCTTGTTTGGAAAACTTCAGGTTAAATTCTCTTGTGTCTGTGGTGGCTTTATTATATAGGTTTTCAATATACTTTTATGTTCAGAAGGACCTAGTAGTAGATGCTCTAAAACAGAGGAAAACATAACATGCTGTTTGCCACGAATGCTTCACAACATTACACATATCATTGCATTTCTCAGGCTAAATGAGCTACAAGGACTTGTTATGGGTTTCTGAAATTTTTAGCTATGCCTCTCCTTTTCAAAACCCCTTCTGTTTTGCCTCATTTTCATGTTTGCCGGTTTCTTTGTGGTTGTGTATCCACCTTGACAGCTTGTTTCCTCCTTTTGTCTCTCCTTCACTAATATCTGCTCTGATTTATTTTTTTTTCTTTTCCTCTTCAGCCAGTCTTTGTTCTCGTTTTCTTGCAGCAGTCTGGATGATCATCATCAAACACTTTGTACAGATTAGAAAGCTCTGCTGAACAGAAGCTGGGAGCTTCATCCGCGTCTTGATCGCTTGAGCTACTTGTCAAGCAGTATGTTGCTGATCACAGAGAAGGGAGATGTGCTTAGTATCAGTGTAGCTGAGTACAACCCACAACCTCAGGGCTCTGTAAGAAGTTAACTGCAGCCATAAATAAAAAGGGGAATGGCTACAGAAGGTAAATCCTTTATTAGGACAAGCAGAGTTAGCCAGGACTTGCCAGAACTTTCCAGGTCCCAACAGCTAACCACCTTTGATCTCACCCCTAGAGACACCCTGTTCCTCTCACATCCAGAGCTGATACTTGGAGACCCACTCACCCCTGCTTGCTCCTAGGGTACTTCACTAGCTTGCTAATCAGCTTGATATTCAGTAGCCATCACACACTCACGCAGCTGCTCTTGCTCCAGTGGCTGGCACCATGCACACAGGGACTCTGTGGTCTGCCGCAGCTGCTGGTACCCACGCCTCATACGCAGACAGAATTGAGAGCCCCTTGCCTAGGAAAGATGTAGAAAGGAATTTAATGAGAAAGTGGGAGAGACTGTGCTGATCAGCTGAAGGGCACAACCAGGCAAGCATACTGCCCAATATTTACACTTGCCTTTCTTTTTCAGACTTCCCTTCTCCGGATCACCTAACCATCTCCCTTTCCCTGCCCTTGGTTCTGCCCCTGGTCATCCTATAATTCCTGTGCAATCCTGAGCTATGTTTTGTGTGCATCCTGTGATGTGTCCCACCCCTTAGCAGCAATGCCCTTAGTCTGAAAGATGTTCAGAGAGTTGCTCCCAGTGACCCACATTAATGGGCTCCATGCCCAGACACTGGAGCTGAGGCTGCACATGGGCAGCTTCAGGCAGGCTGATTGTTGCTTTGGAGTCCTTGACTTGGGCCAGTCTCTGGGCTTGTGCAGCTGGGCCTTTGGGCAGATGGCTCCTGGGATGGACCTGGGAGCAGCCTGCCAGGGTATTGTTTGGGCTTCTCCCCTGCTATTGTACCTCTGGGCTCCTCTGTGGCTGTGCAGATCGGCTTTTCTCACAGAGCCTGACCCTTTCACCATACTCTCATCCCCTTGGTAGGTACTCTAAATGAATACAGTGTACTACTAAAACACCTCCCAGAGAAAGAGTGCATGCTAGCCAGGGCAACCTCATGGGTACCTGTCTAACACTTCACTAGTTTCACAGCTCATCCATTATGTGCAAAAGATGTGAAAATGGTAGGATGCCAGGGCACAGTCATTGGAGAGAAAACATGAAAAAAGGGAAATGGAACAGATGTTTCTGCTGGTATTTCTGTGGCAGTTGGAAAAGTTGAATTGTGTTGGCACTGCAAATCGCTTAGTGATTAATGGAAATGACAGAGATGATGCATTGGTTCTGAACTGGTGTCATAATGATAGAGGACATTTTGATTAAGATAATGTAAATGCCAATATGAACATTTGTTTCTGTAATGTTTTAGTTCTTTTCTGTTAGAAGTGCTCAGCTCCTTTGGAAAAGCCTTTTTGGTCAACTGTGAGTATAGCAGTTGTTTTGTGGGTAAGCTGCTGTTTGTTGTGGTTTTTAGCTTTTCAAACATAAGCTTTTCATGTGAAGTTTTAAAAAAATCTTATTATATTTAACATGGGGTTTTATAATCACGCAAAGTGAGGTGCCATGTTTTCCTTTGCAGGATTGCTGGTTGCAATAGGATCAGATACAAAAATGGGGAACTGGGATGGAAAGAAAAGGGGCAAGAAATGGTGACAATTGCAGCCATAAAAATTAGACTTAATTACAGGCTTTGAAATAAGCAAGGGAATAGTGTATTTTGGGATTAACGATCATGAATAAACAAAAACTGATACTACGAATTTTTAAAGCTCTGCTGGGGAGGGGCTCTTCATTAGGGACTGTAGTGACAGGACAAGGGGTAATGG
>JBAFWW010018645.1:0-37410 GCA_036873685.1 Agapornis canus
CCAGAGCTGGCATGCTGCATAGTAAACTCCTACAGAAGCTCGTGCAGAAGGATGGCTGCATTTCCACAAGGACCCTGAATGGAAACCCCAAAAGGCATTAAAAAGAAGAAATGGTGTTATAACCCCTCTGTGTTATGGAAACCACTACAGCCTGCATTTACTGTGGATGCTGGATCAGGCTGCACTAAGGCTCCTTTGCTAGTGCCTATGTACAAAAGCTTGCCTGTGTGTTATCTTTGGCCATAAACCTCATAAGCATTTTTGGAAAGCCTGTTTTGCTCCTGCCTGATGCAGTTGCATGCAACCTGCTTACATTTTCTGTATGATGAATGGGTAACCTTGGTTATCCAGAGGAAAGGTAATTAAAAATAACATGACACCAAGCAGAGAGAGATAATATTTAAGCGTCTGACCAGGCCAGGTGCTTCAAGATATCATTTAAAAGGTCTCCAAGTGAAAAACAACAAATTACCACCTTGACAGATTATTAAATGTTTAAAGCTTCTGGCAATAAGGGCTGCTAATAAGGAAACAGTGTACAGCAGAAGACAACAGCAGCAACAGTAATTATACAGCAGAATGATTAAAAAGCATGCAGCTATAATGACTCTAATCTGTTTTATGAGAGGAAGTCAAAGATTCAGCATTAAAAAGAAAAATCAATTAGGGACCAAGGGAGATAGGGGAAAAAATCTCTTTGAACTGAATTCCTACAATCAAGTGATAAATCAGTCATGAGTAATTGCAGGAATCACTGCGGCCCACTACGATGTGATAACACTGGATGCTGCACCAGAGAGTGAAGAGCTGCTCAGTTTCTCAGCATGAAAAGGACTGCTCAGAGTAATCTGTGAGGAACTGTTATGCCAAACAAATTGTGCTGCTTGGCTGGAAGAATATAGAGCACGACCAAACTGAAGAAGCTTGCTTTGAAGACATTTACTATTTGCATAGCAACAGAGCTAATTCCAGTTCAGTGGCACCTAACAAGCTACTTAACACTTAACCACTTACAGATATGTTGTTTCATTTCATCTTCCTGCTCTTCCTTTGCGTTTTTCCTTTCCCAGATAAGAAGTGTTCAGCTTTCAGCCTCTCACAGTGACACCAGCCAAGAAAAGGTTCTTGGCTATCCCCTCCTCCATAGATGCCAGGGAGTTCAAGGGAATCACAGGAGGAGGATGCATGGGAAAACCTGAGGTGATTCCCAGCTCCTCCTTTCACAAAGCCCCATTTCCTTACAATGGGACCCATGTGCTTGAACATGTTTCATGAACCCTGTCACGTTCATGGCCAGGCAGGATCCCACCCCCCATTGCCTCCTGTCTCCTTTACTGCTGAACCCAGACAGCTTCTGGCTGGGGAGGCACTGGTGAAAGGTCCTGGAGGTGAAAAGCCAGCTCTCCCCCAGCCAGCTCTTCCCATTCTTAGAGAAGAGTTGTTTGCTGTTAGATAAAGGAAGAGCTTCAGGTGATGCGCCTGAGATTGCTTTACATATGTAGAATCAAGCTTCTGGTTTCTAAAGCTGTTTGGTTTATTCCTCTAGCTCTTTCCTGCACCTTTCTCCTTGCAAAAATATAAACCAAATATAGAAACCAAGCTGACACTATCAGATACTTGCCTTACAAATATCAGATGAAATACAATCCTAACAACTCCCACCCCACAGATCACAGGATAGTTTGGGTTGGAAGGGACCATCAAAGGTCACCTACACCAACCCCCTGCAATGAACAGGGCCACCTTCCACTAGATCATGTTGCCCAGAACCAGACCCAGCCTGGCCAATATATCTACTTGAAAGAGATCTTTCACATGGGCCCTTCTTGGCATTGTGGTGCTGGAGACTTGGTCTGATTCACCTTGTTTACTATAACCCCCTTCAAGGTCTGTGTGTGCCAGGATGAGGTCCCTGCCCCTTCATCTCAGTCAGAAGATGCTAGAATGCTTCAGAGAGCAGGAGATGGAATTGGACTAAGTATGAACAATTAGTAGCAAGAATGTGGATCAGGTCACAAGAAAAACTTGCTTGTGTGTTGACATAAGAGATGATAATTTCTCATTTAGGGCTTTTCTATGTAATCCCTCTTTTTATATTTAAACTAAACACACTCAAAGATTTTCTGATATCATAATTGCATACCTCTATTTTCTGTAAAGTATTCTACACTTAACTACAAAACATTTTAAAAGCCAATTTTCAGAAGGAGGTGGGAGAAAACCTCCAGTAAGTACTCACTTGAGCCAAAGCTGCTCTGCTTCTCAATGATTCCCTGGAAAAATAAACACTGATCATTATCACAGTACCATCCCTCCTAATCCCCTTGCTCTTCAGATTTCAGAGTGGGATGCAATTCATTAATATGGATTTAGATGTGTTAGGTTTTTAGACCTAGAAGTTATTGACAGCCACTTAACATTAATTATTTGTGTTATTGCCATCTTCACACCATTGAAAGCACTCTGGAGAAGAGCTGGGGAACACGGCAGAGGTGAAGAGGCAGAGTTCCCAAAGGCAGGTAGTCATGCTGCTGTCATACGTGCGCAGCCCGGGAAAGCAGGTATCACAACATGCCAAGCTCAGGGTGCTTTAGTTATTGCTGCTGTTTTCATCAATGAGGCTCAAATTAGAAGGGCAGGCTCGGATGTTTTAAGTTCTTACTTCCAAATATTTAGGCTCAGTGTGACCCTACCTAGCTTTGGGATGTGACTGGCACAAAAGACAGAGAGATGCCTCCTCTGTCATATACATGTGTGAAAAAGCAGTCTAGCCCACCCCAGCTAAGTGCTCATGGGCAGGTGAGCTGAATGCTAAGCAAATCCCTGAGGTTTCCAGCAGGGAGGAAATTGGGATATTTGGAAACACACAGAATTGGATAATAGATGAGTTAAATAATATGCAGAAGGTTAAACTAGGAACAGCATCAGAGAATGAAGTTCAAGCCTTATGGGTGCTGAATAAAGACCCAGAAATGCAACAAATCTGGGTGCCAGGGCTGCAGGAGGCAGGCATTATGCTTTCATTACAGTGATGAAAACAGGGCAGGCACATTCTAAGGGCAGTATGGGAGCAACACAGCTCCCAGTGATGCTGCTTGGACAACAGCAGGCAGCAGGAGAGCAACCTTCGTGTAACCCAGGGGTCAGTGTAAGACCTGCAGCTGTCTGAGAGGGCATCCATCCAAAACATGATAGCACTGGGAGGATATTCCCAATGACAGTGCTTCCTTAGGCTGACCATCAGCTGGATTACACAGCAAGCAAGGGAGACTTTGGGAGCAGGAGTCAGCTTGAAAAGAGATAAAAAGGTGCAAAAAACTGTGACTGTGGAGAGAGGAGTTGGAGTAGGAGAGTGGTAGCAGAGTGGTAGTCAAAACCCAATTCAGAAAGTCAGAGGCATTTGTTAATGTTTTCTTAATGCCTAATATTGTGGTTTATATTGCTTATATTGATCCTGAACATGTATTGCACCAATCGGTCTTTAATTACTTTTCATTTTCCAAAATCATAAATCAAACTATTTTGATCCTGATTTGTTTCAACCACATAAATTGCACAGATTTTCCCCTGAAATAGCAGGCAAAATAAACTACATGTATTACACCGTGAGGAGCATGAGAAACAAACTGCCTGGAGGAAAAATTACCTGCTTACCTGTAGGTGTTGAGATTGGGCTGAGCACCCACCCAATGTTCACATGCTTCTGAGAGCTAATAAGCCAAAGAGAGGTAGGATGGCCACGTGTTTTTCCCTTTGAGTAGCCCAGGCAATGGGCCAAACACAGGAATCAAACAAGAGAGGATTAAAAACCTCCACTCAGGGAAAAGTTTTCCCCTTAATTACAGGAGCAATAATGAGGAATTTGTTTTTTCCCTCCCCACACATTACATTGTGTATTAGTTTTTAAGGAGGTTCAACCAGCAGAAACAATACCTGTATGGGGCTTTGCTTCCCAACCAGCAGCACACCCCCAGAGGTCACCAGCCACCAGGGCAGGTACCATTGCTCTTCAGGTCAGAGGAAGGCCCACCAGTGATCTCAGTACCTTTGCCTTCTTCTGTGAGTCTACATCACAAAACAGGAAGCAGATGCAGCTCAAAATGCTGCTTAATGATGAAGTACCTCATTAATGATCACCAGAACAGATTTAAAAGCTTCAGGTTTTAACAGCTGTCCTTAATCATTTAGCAATTACACACCCCAAGAAACACAGCAGCAGAGCCTTTGTCTCCTTCCCACCAGACAGCTCCCACTTTGTTGGAGCTTTTCCTTATCATGGTCACATCACAGCTCCACCCCCCCTTTCCTCCCTTGTTTTGATTTAAGCACAGGACGGCTCCCATAGGTCTGCTATTATCCTCTGTACCCCAAACCTGACCTCAAAAGTTCCTTCTTCCATTGAAATGCACGTTTGTCTCTAGTGGCCCCGCTCTGTTTTGCAGCGTGCTTCGACTGCTAGAGCAGCCAAACGGGGCATAAAGTTAGAGAAAGGCATTGTTCCCATAGTAACTAATTTCCTCTACCCACTCATTAGATTAACACATACCAGATCAAAGGTAGATGTGAAAATATCTCAGAAATGATAGTCCAAGTCATTACTTAAATATAAATGAAATCCACCCCACCATCTCATAAAACACTGCTTAATACCAGAGCATATGTCTACAGCTGCACTGCTCATTATGCCGTCCTGCTTGAAACTTATCTAAACTATCTTGGATATTTCATTTCATTGATACTCCACAGACAATTGCTTAAGTACAAGACCAAATAGGAACTCCCCACTATCAGATCAGAGCTGCAACAAAGCAGGAAAGTTCACCGGCTCTGTCATCAGTGCTGTCAGCATACTCAACATTCAGGCAATGTCTGTTAACTACTGCAGAAAGGTCTGATCTCCCAGGAGCACCAAATCTCTTATCAGTTGCACTGTCCCCGAATTATGTTTTTACTACTCGAGTGTGAGCTGACTTAATAGAAGTTCAAGCCTGAGGAATAATTCCACGTGCCAACACTGCATGTCCCCACAAAACGAAAAGCCTTCCGGCTGCTCTTATTCCATCATCATACAGAAAGTCTGCTGTGCACAGGAAAGCACAAGAGAAACCCTGAAAACAGCATGGGCTGTTTGCTACTGAAGGTTTCCAGTATTGCCTGCTGGTAATACATGCAGGACATGAGGGCAAGGGATGAGAAACCTTTACTGGCTTTTGTCATGCTCTTCTCCCTGGAGCCTTAGTTAAGTGTTTCATTTTTCTCAAGTGCAACTCCCCAGATGGAAAAGGAGCTATTTGTTTCTACTCCCTTTGTCACCATTCGTCTCTTTGAATGGGTTATATGGTTCTCAGAGGGTCTTACCACATACACATGTATATATGCATACATATGCAATACCTTTATGTGCACTGCTTGTGAAAACTACAGTTGGTATAGCAGGTCCTGAACGTGCCTCTGAATACTACTGTAATGCAAGCAGTAACTTCAGCTTGCTAAAAAGCCTATTCCCAGCCCTTTGCTCAGGCCCGAGCAAAGCCTATTTACACCTAACAACATAATTCAGAGACTGATTTCTGCTGCCATTTTCAAGTCAGTGTTCCCTGCCCATTTGTATCTGAGAAACAGGATTTTCCCAATGACAGCTGCAATTACACTGGCCTGCTAGAACCATCAGGAATTGAACTTTTTCCTTGCTTTTTATTCCTCTGCACCTCTCCTCAGCAATCTCATTTTCCAGCGGTGCAGCCTCGGAGCGCCAGCATCCAGCATCTCGCCTGCCTGATCCTCAGCACATCTCGCACAAGTGCAATCTGCAGGTGGTGAAAAATAATTCTCATCTCCGAGAATTGCCCTAGAGTCCCAGCAAGGATTCATACTAAAGGTGTGATGTAGATTAAGAACCTAGAGGAGCTGTTGCTGTTTGTAATTCCTGATGGCAGCATCAGCGCAAGCCTGCGTCTACTGAGGTGGGGGAAAACATTACATGTCCTCCAATTAAAGGTCTATCACACCAGGTATTGTAATACCCTCCTCTAATAGCTTTGCAGGATTGATTCATTTTAATTTTTCCTTCATTTTCTTTTGTCTCATTGACTTTTTGACTGTCTTGCCCTTACCTGTTTCACCCCTTCAAAAGAAGGTATCATAGGATTCTGGCAAAATAATTCATGTTAACTATGTGGTGCTGGATGGTGCATCGCTCAATCTTTGCTCTTGAACTGGGGACCCTTATTTTCTGTCACCTGGGAGATTGAAATTTGGTCCTAGTTCTCAAGTAAACTGCAGATGGAACAGATTTGCCTGCTTTGTTATGCAATACTCTTAGGTTAAAGCTTTAAAATATATATGATTTTGGCCATTAAAAAAGCCTGTAGCCTTCTTTGTGTCATTTATGGTCTCTATACTTTGTGCCTCACTAGAAACATGAGGGGAATATACAGGCACTTCAAGATGATGGACATGTTGAGCAACAGCCGGTACATCTTGAGTGTTAAAATGCACACAGTAAAATGGTAACTGAATATAAAGAACCAACAGTTTTTCTCTTAGCTTCTATTATATCCTGTGTTTAAAGTATACCAGTCAGAACAGAAATCACAGACTTTCAAATCAATGAAAGAAAGCTGAATGCTAAAGCTGGCCATGAATTTCATAAACTAGTGCTACTTAATAGCTGTAGCCTATTGTGGCTTTTCACAAGGAAATGCATGCCAGCCATGTCCCTGCCCAGGGAATAATCATTCTCCAAGACTCATCTCTTTGCTTCTTTCTATTGGCAGAGCATAACTGGTTAAGCTGCCCTGTTTCTACTGGGAAAAGCTAAATACCCTGCTCTCTAAAGGCAGACAGGCAGCCCCTGGTCTGTGTGGGCACATGGGGAGCAAAGGGGCATTATCAGCTCTGGCCTAAGTGCTGTTCACTTGGGAAACTGTTGCTGCCCGACCTAAGGCACAGCAGAAGGGGCATTCCTTTGATCATCAGATACCAAGGTAACATCAACCGGTTTTCCTCTCTCTCAGCTCAGACGTGTTGCCTCCTTCATTTTAAGCATCCAAAAGCAAGAGAAGAAAGACAGCTGTTTTCCCCAGAAGAGCAGTCTGCAAGCACTTGTGCCTGCGCAAACAGCTTCTCTTACCTCTTTTCATGAAGGAAGATGGCCAGCAATTAGGAGGCAGGCAGTGCTTTGGGAATAATCTTGCTATTCTCTCTGCTTTGGCATTTCAGAAGCTTCTGCGCAGTCAAATCCCCACAAACAGCAGATGAATGTCCTTTCAAGTCTACATCCGGACCAGACACAGTGTCATTCATGCCTGTGAGTAAGTGGTGCTTTCTAGTTTGCAGGTAGAAAGTAACCTACAATGCAGACTTTCAAGGTTAACAGAGCGCTTCTGGGACCCTGAGATTTTACCTCAGAAGGCTGAACTCCTTTGCTACACAGCATATAAAGGCTGAGGAGGAGGATAACCTTCCCTGGTGTTTCTGACGGCTATTTTTCTACCCTTACTCAAGATGTTGGTAGGGAAAGCTTAATCCTAAAGCTCCATCTTTCTCATGGGTCTGCATCATTGCAAATACAGAGAAAACTCCAACCAGCTTTTCCTTTTAAATCTCTCTTGCTACTTGCCAGCCCCATCTTCTGCAGCATGAGCACCTTTCTACCCTGTGAGCCAAGATCTGGCAGGTGGGAATGGTGCTGCACTGAGCAGGTTCCACTGCTTAGACATGGTGTGTGCAAGAAGCTTATTTCAGGGTCTAACTTGTATCACCAACTTGCACTTACAACAGCTTTACTTCAAAGTGCTCTCAGCTCTGTCACAAGCTACTCGTCTGTGTCCTGTGTCTCACTACACACAGTTCCCAAGCAGTAAGCATCATATGGGGTTTTCTTGGGCGCAATTTTCCCGCTTT
This sequence comes from Agapornis canus, assembly GCA_036873685.1. Lineage (NCBI taxonomy): Eukaryota > Metazoa > Chordata > Aves > Psittaciformes > Psittacidae > Agapornis > Agapornis canus. The sequence continues at coordinate 7,906 of JBAFWW010018645.1, forward strand.
TGTCTTAAGTAGACATTACACCGGCTGCCCCCAGTAGTTAAACCTGCCTCTGATTAAAATGTCATGTTCTGGCACACGGTGTTCGTGTTCACCCCTTGGGATCCATCCACAAAGCCGATCAATGCATGGCGCAGAGCACAGGCTACAAGAGGTGCCACCCAGCCACCTTTGTGCACGCAGTTGCTCTCCCTGTCGCTGGCAGCTTTCCCAGCAGTGCTGCAGACAGCAGACACAGCACAAAGGAGAGCTCAAGTAGTTTACTGGCAGGGATGCACACTGTCATACGAATTGCAGACAGCTGCCCTAACACTTCCTGACAGGGAAACTCTGATTGGGCTTGACATGTACATGATATTCAACTCTCCAGCTTGCATACCTGTCCTAAAGGAGTCCATCGGAGACCTATTCCCCAGGAGAGATGTTGGTTAACTAGCCAGAGTTAGCCAGCAATGCTGCTCCCTTGTTAATATTAACAGCAGCAACTTGCTTTAAAGAGGAAGGCACAGAGTGACCTTCACTGCCTGCCAGTCAGCAGTCTTACATCCAGCAATGTGCAGAACACGGTACCTTATGAGCATCAGAACAGCTTATACAAAGAGCTGGAACACAATAGCTGCCTCCCCCACCATATCTCAGTTCAACCTGTGACTTCGGCTATTGCATGATTCCTTGCTAAACAATTGCTCCAGCTGCTTAATGCCCAAGGGCTGTGTCAACTGCATAGCAAAGGCCCTGGAGGCACAAGCAGGGTATGAAGTAATGCTGCATGACAGGGCATGCAGCATCATCCCTTGAACATACGTGTGCCCACTGCCCAGCTGAACACGCTGCTACCCTGAGGTTGCAAAGCGCTACTTAGCCAAACAGCTCAGCAAACCATTGCTCTTGTCAGGGAGCAGCCAAGTTCAACACAAGGGACTTACCCTGCGGATAAAGCAGAGGGATGCTGGTGACTTCAGCAAGGCAAGCACTGTAACAGAGCAGGTGGCACTTATAGGAGTAAAGGCTTGGTTGATACAGCCTGCCAGCACACTGAGCTGCCCACCAAGCATCTCTGCAAAGGAGGGAAGAAATCCTGGGAGAATACACTCTCAGCGAACTTTACACAGGGATTCAGTTTTCTGAGCTCAAAAGGCATTACAAAGGAAGGGCTTGGATTTTAGTTACCTGCTTCCTAACAGCAGTTTGAGCGGGGGTGAATGGTTTCAGGTGGTTTCAGGTGGTTGCAGTGGTGCAAAGGGTTAACTGATGTACAGAGGGGTTAAGGTTAAGCCCCTTGCCTAACAATGTTACTGCTTACTCATGTTAACTCAACAAATGCTCTACACTTATAGTGCTTGCTGGAACAGGGTGGGAGAAGCAAGGCTATTGATAGGAGGAAGGAACAGTAACCCCTGCTCTCTGGACCCCAAAACGGGCTGAAATCAGCTTTGCAGTGATTAAATCAGCAGGAAACATGTGCAACAACTAGAGATGAAAAGTTCAGGGAAGACTCATTTACTTCACCTTGAGACCCTCACCCACAAGCACCAGGAGACACTACACAAGCAGCACCTCTTACCTCATTATGATGAGGCTCTCCCATTCTGGAGACTGCATTTGAGTCAGCTGGTGACAAGCATCACATTAGGGACCTTGACCACTGCAGTGAGCTGCAAAGCTCTGCGCTGGCCATATTTCCTCAGGGGAGCCTGGCCTCTGTCACCACAGCATCCCCAACTTGCTGACATCCCCATCCCCTGCTGACAGAACAGCTCCCTGCAGTGAGATACCTTAATCATGGTTCTCAAATTCAGCTTGACAACTAGCAACATGCTGACACGTTTTGCATTCACCTTCCACCCAGCACCATGAAAAACCTGTAGTTTGATACAGACTACAGGTGCCACCAGCACAAGCCATCAGTGGATAGATGTATATTCCAAGTTACCCAACACAGTGCCCTGGAACAAGTCTCTAGTTTTATACTTACAGAGAAAGGCACGCCAGCCAAGCACCCAATTGTGGGTTTGTTTAGTTTAATTTTGGGCTTTGGGTGAATGGAGGGAAAAGGCAAGTGTAAGAGTATAAGAAGACTACTAGGAAGAGTATTGGGAAGCTGTCAGCTTCCCTTCTCTGCCATTCATGTGGTTGTGAAACACAAGGTAAAAATCTTACACTGAAAAGTAATAGAGCAAATCAAGATCTGCTGTACAAAACACTCTGGTTTTGCTCTTCTGCTGCTTCTCAAGAAACAGTCTCTTAATAAAGAAAATATCTGGGAGCTCTGTGAACAAAAGCACTAAATGCACAATCATGTCTCATTTTATTTCGAGTCCCATCACATCCGTACCATTGTTCTCAAGGCTTTTCATCACAATGGGACCAAGCATCTTCAAGTATGTGCTAATATGTTATTATTGGCTCCCAGCTAAATAAATCATGCATAGGAAAGCCGCTTTGGAGTCAGATTCCATGCTAACAATCATTCAGCCTCAGAATAGGAAATTCCATTACCTAAAACATACTTCAAGGTAAAGCTTGGGGTGAAAAATAAAGGGTATTTTGATGGTCACTTGACCACATCTGCAGTACATTTTCAAACAAAAGGCAGGGGGCCTCTCAGATCTCACAATCTTCTTGCTTATCAATCACCAGCAAGAATAAATCTGTGATTCAGAGTGTAGTTATTCAGCCTTAACCCTGCAGTTTGCCATCATTATACTTCCATAAAGCATCCTGAAGGAACCATGCAGGGAATCTGGGATACGTACTGTGAAAGAAGGAAATCCCTGTAGGCTTATTAAAAGTTTTAAGCCCACAATTTCAACTGAGTGCATTGAAATGGGATTTTACCCAGCTGAAAGAGTAAATTTAAAGCAGCTCCTCAAGACTTCCTTCCTTAGACTGGTTTCATGACTCCTCTATACCATGAGCAGTTCACATTTGCAAGCTGCAGCAATGGAGATTTCAGAAGAGCACTTCAAATGCTGCAGGAGGTTGAATTCTTTGTCAGGCTTTTGAATTTACTCACATATCATAAACCATCCGGATAAACCCCAGTGGAGCACCCCAGCAAAATAACGAAACCCCCGACTGCCTTTGCCCCTGTGGAAATGGAGGAGACCCCAGCTATGTTCCACATGGGGAGCTGCCTCTCTCCAGTGTGGCTGGGAGGCTGTGCAGCTCCATTTCACTCCTTGCTCTGCCCCTGATCTTCTGGGTGGCCTAGGACACACACACCCCCCTCACTCAAGCTGTCAGAACAGTGTAGGGGACTTGATGTCCTTTCCTGGAGAAGCAATCTGTGATCAGTTCAATCTCTGCTTCTGCATAAGTAAAATGAGAGTTTACATGGCTGAGGGGGCTGTTAAGCCCTGCCAGGATAAACTCTTTAAAGAGCTTGAGGTACTCTCCATAATAAAGGCTGCTATATGACATAAGACAGAAAAAGCCCTTTTCCATCACCAACTGCCTTTTCAGGGCCAACACACTGCACTCGAGAAGCCCAGCTGCCAGCTGCCACTGCTCAAGTGCAGTGCTAAGCCTCTACTTCTGCCTGTGTCTGGACGCACCTTCTGCTAGGGAATACAGGGGAAGTTGCAATCTCAGACTGACGCTGAAAGGTTATGGAGCTGTCACTGCTCCAAATCAACTCTTGCCCCATCTGCTTCCCTAGCATCTGTTCCTGAAGCAGTTCCTGACTCCCCCCAGTGAAGGAAATTGATCTGCTGCACGCTGTCTGAAAGGATAGGAAAGGAGGAAGCAAAGCTGGCAACCCACCAAGCTCCTAAGCATTGTGTAGGCCCTGTTGAACAAATCTGCTCTGCACCGGCAATGATGGAATTTTTGCCTACCTCTGAGATCCCTGTGTAAAGTGCCAAGCATGATTCTCACTTCACCAGTTCCTGGACAGGGTAGTAATGATATGTGACTGAATTGGGAGGAATAGTCATCTACTGTCATTTGAGAACAGAGTGATGCATTACTGAAGAGCTCGAGATACATCTGGTAAGATATAATACCCTAACTGCCTTTACAGGTGCCATAAGTGAGGTCTGTAGTGAACAACAGCAGAAATATAAGGACATAATGAGCAGGGATAAAGGGTAGAGTGGGAAACGTAAGAAGAAGCAACTAATTTATTAGGAGTGGAAATGAATAAATAGGGAAGAGTCTGATATAAATTTCAAACAACTCAATCATAGTCAGGAGCCAGATCATGTTTTTCCAAATGCAGACATGGATTAAGAGCATCAAGACTGCACAACGAGAATGACAAGAAAGCACAGAACAAACCCAACGTTCCACACTTCCATTCACTAACCAGAGCAAATGTAACGTCCTGACACTCATTAGGAAACGCTGTTGAGTGGGATCTTAGTGATGCCCTTTTAAAGCCAGGGGATCAACTGAGATACTCAGAGAAGGCAGCAGCAGACAGTTCAACCATCTGCACAAACCCTTCTTTCTTACAAGTCTGCTGAAGATTTGGACCTGTAATCCCCCAGATTGTCATTAAGTAATTTAGTCTCCCCTTTCAACCCTGAACCAGGAGCCCAGGCACAGCATTTAATTACTGTCTCAATTAGCATTTAAATGTTTGCTCATCAGTTTCAATAAAGATCAAACAGCTGAATTTTGAGACAAGTGGCTGTGTCATCAATGAACTCCCAAGGGGTGACTTACTTGAAGGCTAGCAATTCAAGTAAAGGGTTCTAAAGGAGCAGTTAATCAGTATAAATACGTTTGGCTGCAGACACTGCCTCTGCGAGCAAGTGCCCAATTCATTTGATCTTAATGGACTAGGATGCATTTCATGCGGCACAGCAGCAGACTGGCCCTAAGCTGCAGTTGCTAGCTTCAGAGAGTTCATACCCTGCTAAAAAATCTTTTCTATCAAGCAAGTCACAGTTGTACTGTAGAAAATTAGCAAGGGATTCACTAAAATAACCCCCAAAATAACCTAACTCACAAGCTGCTGAAATAAAGAGATAGGAAGTTAGTATATCTGCTTCTCAGAAGACAGTCTAAGGTTTCCCTGATGGCCTTTCAGATGCCAGTCATCAACCTATTTCATTAAACATTTGTTTCTTATCACTGTAAGGGAAGGAAAGAAGACAGCAATGAAACCCCCCAAACATCATACTTTCTAAACAAAGCTGCAGCATCTTTTCACTTCTCCCTCTAGGCTGCCTGCAAAGTCTGCTAGGAGCAGAAATGTAGGCATTTTCCATCAGGTTAGGCATTTGCATGGGCTTTGGAAATGTAGATGTCAGAGTTCAGACCTTGGCTGTCACAAGCAAGATACAGAAGGAAATCTCCCCACCAAGGTTTTAGAAGACCCAGTGGGAAACACGGCAGTCCTTTCGCTGCATGCTGAAGAGAATATGAGGTCTCCCCTTGACAAGGGAGCCTTCGTTAGAGCTGTCAATCTCAACAGACCATTCATTGAATCATAGAATAGTCAGGGTTGGAAAGGACCTTCAGATCATCCCTTTCCAATCCCCCTGCCATGGGCAGGGACACCTCACACTGAACCATGGCACACAAGGATCGTTACAGAACCTTGATTCACTGCCACTGCCTTCTCCTTCCCCAAGGCTCTGAGCTGGGAAGGGACCATTTTGCTACCCGGGTGCTTTGTTGCATTGCTTGCTCTGATTTCCAGGACACTTGTTTAAGGGATGAATAACCTCTGAACTGGATGAAGCACTGCAAGGTGACAGGCTATGGCACATGTCCAGCTCAGGCAATTAGTACCAGCTGGCATGGGTGTGTTCAGGGGAAAAGAGAAAGACTTTCCAAGGTAAAAGGCAGCACACCAAGGCTTTGAAGAACAGAGCACCCTGATCTCTAACTTTTTGTTTGTCCAGTGATTTAAAAGTCATGGATCCATGAGTCAGTTCCCAAACCTTTCAGGACAAGGTTGTAACTGAACCATAGTCATTGTGAAATGCCTTGGCTCACTTCATGCAGCACTTTCCATTCCTGTTGTTGTTTGTGTTGTTGCCTGAGAATTGCACGCAATCCTCACAATACAGGAACAGTTTCACTTTCCCACCTCTCAGTGCATGGAAACAATTCTGCCTCCTCTCATCCCCATGCTTAGTGCATTAAAGTACAGCTCATTCAAGGCTGACAGTGTTCCATTTTTAGACAGGGAATACCTCAGAGGTGGTAGAAGAGTGTACTGCTGTAGTTGGGAGGGAAAGAATACAGGCAGTACAAGCTAACCCCTGCTAGACAAATATTCTGGCACCACGATCCTTAATGCTCTTAGCTAGCTTTAAAAGTGGAATAAAATCATTGTGGGATAAAAACAGGGTGAAAAGTGTTCGGTTTCCCTGTGCTACCTTTTACCCCTCAGCCCATGCCTTGAAAAAGGCCCTTATCTAAGCCAAAATAACACAAAGCAGCTTCCAGAAGCCAAAAATCAATCTGCAGCCTATGGCAAGGCAGAAACCAATTCCCCTCTTTGGGCTCAGCATGACTTTTATGACTTATCAGCAGTCTATGCACAGGTTCATCTGACAGCTTTTGGTTTCCATTTGGGTAATTAAACCCTTTACCCAGCATAAAAACGTAGGCAGGAGTAGGTATGTAAACCACCCAACACATCTTTAGCAAGAGAACTCTGCTCTAGGGGCAGGAAATAGCATTTCAGTAGTAGCCACCAGATATTTCTGTCTCATCCTGCATCAGCTGTGAGGCATTTTGAGCATCATGGCTCAGCATTCAAGCCTTTAAAGTATGTTTAGGAAGGAAGGAGGTAAGAAATAGCACAACATCCGCATCTGCAACTCTCTGCAATGTGAATGTGTGTGTTTAGGAGTTTAGGGAGACTTCTGTGAAGACTTTTAACACAGGGTACTGACATTTTGGGATAACAGACAGTAAGCTCCCACAGGAAAACGCAAAGTGCAAGCATGCCACCCAACCTGTTCATTCAAACCTGCTTTTGAACATAATACTGAGTGCCCAAAAATGTCACCCTAAGCTGGGAAGAAAACTGTTATATTGATTAAACACACATATTAAGGGTGAGTGCTAGTCTCTGGCTTAATGCATCCCCCCCTTTTATTGTTCTGTGTTATTGAAATGACTTGGGCCCTCTGTCTTTTACATGTGCATGCATTAATAGCATTGCCATTTCCTTCAGTAGAGCTCAAAATATTCGATCAAATTTGCTTGGTTTCAACGTTGTTATTTTACCTGTAAGGAAACAGAGGCAGAAGGAACGATTCTCTCAGGATCCCTCAGCACAACTGAACGCTGGCTCTGGGTCCCTCAGCTCTACCCCAGCATTGCCCAGAAGGCCAGCCAGCACTGCCTCAGCCCCGGACCGACCTCTGCCTATCTGTCTGTCCTGGGGCATCTGGCTGGGCAGGGGCCACACCATAGGCTACAGCACAGTCCTTTCCCAGGCTCCCATCAACCTGATCTAACAGCACCAGCCCACAGCTGAAAAAGCCAAATATTAGTCTTTGGAAGCAATATCTTTTAAAGGGTAGAGAGAACAGATGTCCGTGTGTTAGAGCTCTAATATAAATATCAAACCCATTGCTTCTGTTGCCAGGCACAACGGGTTGTGACTTCAGTTTTCCCACAAAGGCAGTGCATAAGCAAAGCACAGATGGGGAAATATCAGTTAAGCCACACACACACACACACAAATTGCTTTCTTCTGCAAAAAGAAACAGCATTTCTGGAAAACACCGAGGTAGTTCCAAGCTAACTGGCTAGTACTTCAGGATAATTACTTCCTTGGTTTTAATCAATACATACTTTTACATTCATTCAAGATGAGGTAAGTCCTGGAATAAGGGCTGAACCCATTCCTGCGTTTCTAGACATATTTAGCACATTGCAGAAGCACTCTGATGAAATCTAAAAATCTAAGTAGGGTATTTTTCCACCATTCCAGAAAAGGAAAACTGTTTTCCAATCATTCTCAAGAGAAAAAGTAGGATTTTTCCAGGTACTTCTTAAAACTATGCCAGCTTCCTTGAGAGTAAGCTCCTTGGAATACATAGTCTACAAGGTGATCTATGCATTGTTAGAAGTCTTCTCAAAACATGTATTATCAGGGAGGTTGGAACTAGATGATCTGAAGGTCCTTTCTAACCCTAACTATTCTATGATTATACATAAGGAAAATCTAAAGGTGCATTCCACAGTGCTAGTGAGAATAAACATATCTGACGGAAAAATGGCATGGTCATACACAAAGATCAAACCATAGCAGGGACAGAAAGACAAATACTTAAGGGAAAAAGGAAGTAAACATATGGGGCAAAAAAGCAACACAGCAGCAAAGAAGCAGCTTCGATAAATATAACTAAGACAGCTATTTCCTACATGGTACCAACTCATACAAGGCCCCCAGGCCTGCAAGTTCTGCTGCTTGTCAATGGAAAAAGGATGTTTTACCGTTTCCATTACCCTATGGCCTTATGGCCTTCACAGGGCAAGGAATTCCCAGCCAAACAAAGGAAATGTAAAACTACAAGACTACAGCCTCAAGGAACTAATGGCATGAGCAAACCCAGCAATCAGCTAAAAGGAAAGGAGTGTGGGTAGGGGAAAAACAGAAGTAGGACCTAAAAAGAGTCTCAGCAGAACATGGAAGAAGTTTGCCAAGATTTGCCAACAAGAGCCAGTGAGTACAAATGGAAACACAGGAGATTATACTTGAATGGAAGAAATGAAATTGCTTTACTGTGAGGGTGGTCAAACACCAGAGGATGGTGCCCGGAGAAGTTGTGGAGTTTACATCCTTGGAATCATAGTCCAGGAAAATCTGCTTGAGCTGAGCCTGTTCAGAACAAGAGTGGATGAAATGGTCTCCAGAGGACTCTTCCAACCTCAGCCTTTTTCTGTGTGATGTTGTGCAAAACCATATCCACACACAGCAGCACTGTGCCTGCCTCAGCCCAGTGACTCTGGTGCAAACAGTGGACACCTACAGCATCCACAGCTCATTCAGGCTGCAGTGACTCCCTCCTCCTCTCTTAAAAAGGCAGCAAATCCAAGTACCTTTTCCCCCTCGGATTGTTTAGTAAGGCCTGAGTCTGACAGCCAAAAGCCTCAATTTCTTCTCAGAGAACCAAATAGATTTGTAACGCTACCCCCTCCCCAGGCCCGGGGCAAATAAAGTGTCAAGTCATCGGCGGGACTGTTTACATCAGTAGTCACTAACAAGTCTTTGTCTGCTCTGTGAGATTGCTCAGGAGCGGATTTACTATCACAGAACATGACAATGTTAAGGCTTGTTACATCACTCCTTAGAAAGGCAGCTGGGGCTAAGACAGATCACAGGAGCCAAGCAGTGATTTCTGTCTTTTTCTGCTGACTTGAGCTAGGTTTAGATCCCTGACAACCTTCTCACATTTTCCTTTCACAAGAACAAAAAAGAACACATAAAAAATGGTGTGAAAGGAATCACTCTGAAGGTGAAGATAGATTCTGTAAACTCTCTTCATCTGAATGCCAGAGATCAGCCACTAGCAACACATTTTATATGTAGATTCCCTTCAAAACCTGCCTTCTATCTAAATATGTCCCTGATAACCTAGAGAAATCAACTGATAAGACTGACCGTTTGGGTGGGGGAAACTAATGAAAACAAATATATCTCTTCTAATGATTAAATACCAAAGCCTACAAAGACACACACACAAGGTGTCTCTTGTCAGATGTCCAGGAAAGAAAGCTTTGTTCCTCTAAAACCTTGCTTCTTTATCTGAATAATGGTTTAATGAGTGTGATTTCAAACTACATATTAATGCCTTCATTGCAAGTTCATTTCTAAAAGTAGGAATCACCAACAAAAAAGAAGGATAGGAGCTGAAGCAGTGGGGCAGTGACAGCCCATGTGCTTGCAAATGGGAGCAGTAGGAATCAAAGACTTTGCTTTCTGTTTTGTGGCTTGATTGTCTTGGCACTTAGGCTTTGATCTGTTTCAGTAATGCAAAGTCTTATTCTTTAAGGAGTTATGTTCCTGACCACATGTTTCAATACTACCCTGTTTGACTCAGGGATGCTTCACATGTAGGAGAATGGGGTAGAAGCAGAGAATGAGAAATTACATAGAATCAACTTACATGTGCCCAAGACCATGTTCAGGTGGAAGAAAATCATACTAACCACTTACTGTGTTCCACAAAATCAAGAATGATGCATTAGCATGTTTCATCATGGTGCTGCCTCCCTTTTGGATCAAAACCATTGACTTCACATTGTTCACAAGCTCAACAACAAAATGAAGGCCATCAGTCTGGATTTAAAATGCCAGTGAATCACTTGCACTAATTGGTACTGTACATAGTCCAGTCTTGCCAGTCCCTTGGATCACTACAGTTCTGTTTTAAGCTGCATCTTCAGTACAGATCTTGGAAGTCACATACTCAAAAGACTGTTGTTACAAAGAGGTTTTAGCAGCCCAAGTACTGGAAATGAGAAGAACAGAAATAAGTTTTTATTCCACTTGCATTAGTAAGAAACAAAGGGGGTTGAGATTCCCCAGTAAGAATTTGCTGCAAAGACACTCCAAGCTTTTGCAACAGTCTGCTTTGAAACACACATTTACTTATCAATCCTCCTTCTACACAGCCAAAATGAGTGCCAAGGGCTCAAATGAAGCAATGACAGCACCAGGAACAGATAACTTCCATCTTCCCTTCCAGTCCATGCTAAAGCAGTTAGACATCAATGCTTTTTGTACCTGTAATCTCTACGTATTGCTTTTGCATGCTTTGACAGCTCTAGGTAGGCAGAGTTGATTTTTTTCCTCACTGAGTGAATAAGGAAGGTTTTAATTTCTATGAATGACATGCAAACTCTTGTTTTAAGTAATAGACTACAGTTTGAAGTCTGCTTTCAGGCAGAATAAAACATTCCATACTCTTCCTGTTACACTGACAAGTAGGTAAAGGCACTTCCCCATTCTACTTAAGAGACACAGGTTACTCCGAGATGCCAGCATGTCTAAGGTGCTGTGCAGATCTCCCCCACCACCTGCAGCCCCAGCTACTGCTTCACAGGGGTGGGCAAGGAAACGTAAGGGTTAACTTGCAGTGCCAGTCTGCTAACACTGTCCTATATTCACCTCTCACACAACACACATACTAATCCTGTTATGAGAACCAGTGCAATAAGTGTTTGCAATGGACTCTTGTGCCACTTCTCTCTGTATTCAGTCTGCTTTTGTAACCAGCACACAAGACAAGCAAAAGGGGAGGAAAGCAGTCTTGATCCTCATCTAAAACAAAACCACAACACACAAGTATCCCAAGCCAGAAAGACTATCTGCTGGCTCAAAGGCTGTGATAGTCAACCAGTGCCAGAGAAGGCTGCCCCGGTTTCAGCTGGGATAGCATTAATTTGCTTGCTAGTAGCTGGTGCAGTGTTGTGCTTTGATTTGGGTGTGTAGATAATGCTGATAACACACTGATGGTTTAGTTGTTGCTAAGTAGCAACAACTGATCAAGGACTTTTCAGTCTCTCATGCTCTGCAGTGAGGAGGGAAACAAAAAGCCAGCAGGAAGCAGAAACAGGACACCTAACCCAAACCAGCCAAGGGGGTATTCCATACCACAGCACATCAGACCCAGTACAGAAACAGGGGGAAGTTACACAGAGGGGACTGATCACTGCTTGGGTTGGGCTGGGTACTGGTCAGTGGGTGGTGAGCAATTGTGTTGTGCATCACTTGGTGCTTTTTGTTTTATTGGAGGGTGAGGTTAATTCCTTCCTCTCTATTTCCTGTTGTTATTAATGTAGGATTATATTTTACTTTTGGCTTCATTATGAAACTGTTCTGATGTCAACCCACAGGTTTTTATCTCCTTTTCCACTTCTCCTCCCCATACCACTGTGGGGGTGAGCAAGCAGCTGCATGCTACTTAGTTGCTGGTTGTGCTTTAACCACCACAATGCAGAAGACTGGCAGAGACACAGCTAAGAGCAAGCCCACTGGCCCAGTGACTTGCAGGCCTACAGTGCCAGTCTCCACAGCTCACCTACCTTCACATCCAGCTGCAGCATAGGCAGCCCAGCCATATTGCATAAGCCTATTGCATAAATCCCAACTGCAAACATCCCAAGATGCCTGTCATGACAGCTTGGTTCAGTCCCCTGATTATACCCGATTTCTAAGGCTTCAGACAAGAGCTATCTTACTATCATTTTTGCCCTGATGTAATGCCAAAGGACAACTACCTTGCCAGGTTATTAATGGCAATTATTACAATAACAAGTTCAAGGAGAATTATTTTGCAGCTCAATGAAACATCTAAAGTAAGAGCAAGTACAAGTGACGAATGTCTAAGAGCTGTCAAATCTCTGCAATTAGTACCCTATTCAGAGCTCAAGGAAAAGCCTCTGAAGCAGCACTGAATTCTAGATGTGAATTTGTTCTTATTACTATTTTTCATTGCAAATTCGAGAGAGGAAATATCACACAAGAATGACTGACTCCAAGGCTTCTGTGTGCACTCATTACCCAAAACCTGAAACTTCAGGAAACTTCTCTTAGGTTACTGATGACATTAGAAAACAAAAGTGATTTTTCATTTCCATTTCGATCAATTTGTGGGAAAATCAAAGCAATAAAAACACACAACTCTGCTGCAATCAAACCTGCTTGGGTTCTGTCACCTTCCAATCCCTTCCCCATGTTTAGAACAAGAACCAAAGGCTTTCAGCCAAGGCTTCAGCATGCCTGCCCAACCATGAAAGACAAATGCTTCTTTCATTGACAATACATTGATGAGTAGACAAAGCTGTATTTACCCTGCTAAGAGGGACTTAGAGCAGCATATTCATCAGAACTGCACACAACCTCCAAGCTGGCCAGAAAGTGAGATCCAAACAAGAAGCAGACATGACTCTCCATCTTAAGACATTTGTTCAAAGCCACATTTGTCTTACTGCTCTATAGAGGACTTGGTAAATATGTGTTTTAGAGGTCAGCCTTTGCTGAAGGTGTATCAAGACAAGTCAAATGCGTAACAAGGAAAAGCTTCATGGGCAAATCACACTTGCTCAGCACCCTTTGCCCCCTTGTTTCATACTTGAGGATTTGGAGCTGCACCAGATAGGATGGGAATTTCACCCCTGGGATTAGAGACACTTGTTGATAAGATGTTGGTGCCAGCACAGAGGAAGCTGTGCCTAGGGAAGACACCATGAGCATTTGATTGTAGCTGCAGCGTTTGTCTCAAGCATAGGCTGCATTTCTTTACCCTCACGTTTCAGCAGCACTATAAGAGCTTGCAAATTCTGCAGGTCCTTCCTGTAAAAGGTTGTCCCAATTCCCCTTCCTGTCTTTCTGAACTGGAATCCTAAGCAGTGAAAGAGCATCTAGGAGGAGCTGGAAGCCCAGCTTTCAAGTGTCATCCTTGTAACAGACCTACCTATATAAAAGAGAATCATGTAACATCTCAGGTTGGAAAGGACCCATAACAACCACCAAGTCTAAGTACATTTGATATCTCCATTTGACAGATTCAAACCAATGGGCTGATACATGCACTGATACACAAAGAGTTAAGCACACAGCAAAATACACTACCTAAATGATTTTCAGTGCGCAGAGAACTCCTCAGGCTAGTCAGTGTTGGCTGGATTGGGAAATACACATGCCAGGAAGAAACTGAACAAGTTATCTAATTAAGAGCAATCCTAAAAACATAGATTTTATAATTAAGGTATTAGAAAGGAAACCCAGATACTTCAGATACAACAGAAAGACTCAAAACTCCAGAGCTGTTTGTCTGCCAGTCCACTCCTAATGGAGAATTCTCCTGTTGGCCAGGTTTAAAGGCTCAGGCTCCAGACAAATGGATTGCTCATAAAAAGATTATCAGTTATTTTCTGCTGTATGCTGAGCTTCGACATGCTGCAGAATGATGTCCCCGAAGAGCCAAACCAAGTGGAAGCACAAAGCCCATATGGTTGATGTGCATTGTTCTCTTCCTCACAGGGTAGCAGCAAACCCCCCTTCCTCTCATCTCTCAACAGATAATTTTTGAGCTCAAATTTGCTAAGATATTGATCTAAAATCCGTCTCTAAGCAGAAAGAAACCCTGTAAAAGTTACCATTTCCAGCCTTACTGTCATTTCCTTCTGCTCATAAACAGGAAGATGATACGGGGACTAGAAGGATACCTTTCAGGTCATGTCACTGTGAGGAAAACGTGGCCTTCTGCAAGAATTATTGTACTCTACCTCACACTTTTCACCTGGTTATTATTCAGGCTGTTGGCTTCCTACAGGCTTTTATAGCCTGCTAAACCTCCCAGTACACATTATGAACTTCGTGTATTAGCGCTGTGTATTACTATTACTAACCCAACAAGGAAGGGTAATTCACTGACAAATGGCAGTAATCAAGCACAAACAATCTGCTAGCAATGTCCTAACAGAAAAGTACCTCATATAAACCACAGAAATATCACACCAAATATTAAGAAGGGACTGAAGGCAGCAAGGCAAAGTTAACACCACCTATTAATCACAGCTATTCCAAGCAGGATCCTTCCTGCTTGTTTTTACCTTTCGTTAATGTAGACTCCACAGCTCTGCCCCTGCATGCCACTTGTGCTGAGGCTTTGCTGTCTTTGTCCTTAGCAAGCTTTACTGAAGTCCATGTTATGTTGCAGGATGTGTTCCCACTTCTCCACCAAGGACATGAAGAAAAAAGGTACGGATTCACTTATACAGTGGTATTCTTTTATGCATTTGAAGACTACTATTACATTTCCTGTCAGTCTATTCTTTGAGGTGCCTGTGGGTGACCACGAGTTTTCCAGACCTTGTCCTCTCATTTTTCTTCTCTGACTGATCCTTCTCTTTCCAAAAGTGTGTTGTTCAAATCTGGCTAAAGTACTCTTGTTGCAAAGTGAACAGATGAGCTAACATCCAGCATCATTATAGATAATACTGGTTACATTGCTGAGTATTGCACCTTGGTTGCAATTAGCGCAAGTGAAGACACAACAGAGCTGCATAACCTGAAATCAGATCTCACAGTAAAAGTTACAAGGTGTGTACAGCTGATATTTTAATACTCCGTTCTGCAGCTATTTTGAAAGGAAATCCATGTCTTTATCTCCTATGTAATAAATGGCTAGATGTCTCCAAGAATTATGACTATTGCTTGCTTGCCATCTTGGTCTTCAGAAACCAAGGTGGGAAAGAGGAGCAGCCACAGAGCTGCTAAGCAAAGCAGATTCTCTTACAACAACACAACAGCCTCAGCAGGAGGCACAGCAATTGAACTGTGGATAACCAACCTACCCATGTGCCACAGACCAGAAGAAATTGATCACAGAGAACTCACAAAGGCAGAACAGATTCCTTGCATCATCAGGCTTCTCAACAAAGACCAGGAGGTCTACAAATATCAAAGTGACCTCCAGAAAGAGCGATGAAGGCATTTCAGTTAATCCATTCCCACCCACCCCTTAGTTACAGCTTCCTCTGGCTTCTTGTGGCATGTTCTACTGAACTTAAACAGATGACACAGCTTCAAAGTGATCGCGCTAGCACAGCGTGCCAGTTTCCCTCTGTCCCTTCACTGATGTGCCCAGTAACTGTCATCTCCTGGAATTCAAAGCATTCCGCTACATGGTTATCCATGTAGCGGAATGTTCTTCATTTCATGTCTTCCAAAGCCCCATTAGGACATCATCACTCATAATCACCAAATAAATCAATACCTCCAAAGCTGAGGTCTTAACGCTATACTTTATGCCTAACCAGCTCCCTCCAAAACAGACTCTCTCCAAGAAACTGTCTGCAAAAGGGATACCTATGCCAGACCAGCTTCCAAGTATGAGCTTGGAATGAGCTCATTTATGACTGATAAAATGAGCTTCCAGCTCATTTATGGCTGATAAATTTTCTTCTACATTTTTCATAAGTGTTTCCCCATCATGTTAAACCCCTTCCTCTTCCTCAGATTCAGGAGACACATTATGATAACCCAAATCACTATGACAAGAGGTACTGACTTTTCACTTTGGAGCAGATTAATTGGTATATTGTTTCTTGGGGTTTATGTTTATTTCAACCATTCATCTCATCATAAGAATCATTCAATGTGTACCCATAAGTTCTGATAAATCTATGAATAAATCATGCCTTGGAGACCAAAATTACCACCTACCCGCACCTGTGGATGCCAAGGGATTAATAACAGTTCCTATGCTCTCTTTGCTCTTAAACTGCATTCCTACAGCACCAAATAACACACTCGATCTGTGTGGATGTCAATTTTGGAAAGCAAAGACTCCAGGGTCTGCACCTCATCTCATAGAAGAGCAGCATGCACTCACCTCCCACCTTTAACCTGGGTCCATCTCTGCATTAGAGGCAAAAAACCAGACAAGCCAAACCCACAACCACGCATGTCATGGGGCTCAGGGTAAGGTGAATGGAAATCAGGATTCTCTGGTTTGTTTCCAGATGGTGAAGCATGTCTGTCTGACTCTCTTCCACACACACAGAACCAAGGGGTTTGCTGTGCAGCACAAGGAGTTACTAACTCCTGCTGCTAGGGCAGATGAATTCCTTCCTGCCTCAGGTAAATGTCTGCTTTGTAGGCAGAGGAAAATTTTACCTCCTAGCAACCCTTCTGCTCCAAGAGCAGAGCCTGAAGTGCTGTCTCCATTGCCTGTGGAGCTCAGGTCATTTTAACACACAGGGTGCTGGGTGCTGCATGACACAGAGCTCTATGGCAGCACAAAGGTCTTCACCGGGTTTTTGTACCTATCCTCATTATGCCCATATGCCTCAGCAATGCAAATGTTGTGTTTGATCCGGAGTCACTCCCTTTTGCATGCTCAGCATTCAGAACAACATTAGGATGCTCCAACCCTTCCTGGGATGTCTCTCATCCGAGGGGAAGAGATGCTCCTGGGGTATCCCTGCGCAAGCTCAGGGGCTGTCACTGCAGGCAGGAGGGGGTCTCAGCCCTGCTCCTACCAGCTCCCCACAGTGGGAGCTGCTGCCCTCCTCCCACATCTCATCCTTCCCCTGTGCTAAGGGCTCCTGGGTCAGTATCATGGGAAAGGCTGAGGGACACTGCCTGCAGCACATCCCACCTTGTCCTGCCAAACACACCAAGCTCATCCCAGAGCAGCAGCTGGGCACTTCATGCAGTGCTTGAGAAGCCGACCACTGATGTCCCAAGCATGAGCCCTCCAGGCCAGCAGCAAAGTAAGGTCTGAAGCAATGCTCATGGAAAACATGGTCCAAACCTGTTCCTTCCACACTGGCATGCTGTGGAAAAGGCACGGGAGTTTTGTGTGCTGTTTCCAACCTCATTTCTCTTCTTGCTTGGCAGCTGGGTCACAACTTGCTGTTATGCCTCTACTGCTGCTAACCTTTATAGGAAGCTTGAAGCTGTGAAACACTACTACACTGCTGTGTGGTTCCTATCACTGGTAACATAGACAGTATTTCTCCTGGAGGAAACACAGAATATGAAGATTTGAGAAAATCAATCTCATAATTGCTTTCCCTACAATTTGTTTCAAAAGAGACTGAAATTATTGCACACACACAAGAAGCTTTTTTTCCCATCCATGTTTAACATGAGGAAGAAAACCAAGTATCTTAATTGCAGCTCAATATTTCTTAAAAATGTCAGGGCTTTTAGAAACAATATGAAATGTATTTCATCTAAGTACAAGCAGCAAGGAAGTGTCCAACTGTTCATGCAAGTTAGAGACTCCAGTTCATCTTTTGCACTTACCAGTGCTCATTAGTTTTCAGTTACTTCCTTTTGCCCTGCTTGGGGTTATGTTTGATTTGGTTGGTTGGGTTTGGGGGTTCTTTTTGTGTTGGTTTTATTTGGGGCTGAATTTCTGTTCATTTAGGGGCTTTTCTGCACCTGTGCTTCTGTTGTTGTTGATTGGGGTTAGGCATTTTTGGGTTTCAGTGGGGTTTCTAAACTGTATCCTGTGGATAAACCACTCCCCACATTCAAAATCAGATCTTGAGAATATAAGGAATAATCTGTTTCTAAAGACTTCCAAAGTGACCTTCACCCCCTATAGCCTCAAGTAACAATCTTCAGTTTCTGTTCAGTGAAAAACAGAGGATCTTCAAAGCATAAAACTAGCTTCCCTGACAACTCCAAGGCATTATATTACACCCAAGTAACACCACATTGCTCCTTAGGAATCAGCACAATACATAGCTATAAATTGCTCGACATAACTGTTTACTCAGTAATTTCAGGTGCCAGCACCAAGTAAAGACAAATGTGCACGACCTAAACAGTTCTTAAACATCACAACTACTGGAAGCTGTTTACAGTAGTGCTTTCATGAGAAAGATGCATGGTCTAGAGCTGGAGTACTTCTCAAGGAGGTCAGAAACAGCATGGAGTGTCCTTCACATCTCCTTGCTGTCTTATCACAGTGCCGTACCTAATTTGGTTTTGAGCAGATTGGTGGCTGGCTCTAGCTGATGCCAAACTCATGGCAATTTCCCAATTCCATCACATTGCTGAAATAGCCCAGCTGGAAAGAAAAAGAAAAGCAAAACCCCCCAAAAAACCCAACGCTTACCAAAAATACACTGGGAACATTAAAGAATCAGGTCTGTCATGCTTCCCTTCCTTGCAAATGGTATGAAGCTAATCAGCTGTGAACTAAAGAGTAGAAATTGGCATCAATTATGCAGGCTATCTCAACTAAACACTTTTTTCCCCCTCATCATACCCCTGCTTTACCTCATACAGGAAAATTCTTTCAGACAGCTGGGTTTGGGATTTCTTTTTTGGCTTCTTTCATACATCACCAGAAACACTTCCCACTGGGTTTCTGGGGAGATTGCTAAAATAACATGAGTAATACAGTGCAAGTATTCCATCATTAGTCATTGGGATGAAGATCATTCTGGCTTGGTCTGCTTCTCTCTGTGATTTCTTTTGGTGCATCAGCACAGTCCTTTGCTTGTTCTCTGTGAACACACTCATCATTCTTCAATCCTTGTAGTACCTATGTGACAAGCTATTACACTCAAAGCCTTATTATAGGCAAAAGGGGAAAGACTTCATTCGAGAAGCCAATTTATTGTGAGACTAATTAAAATCTTTACAGCCAATGTAAAACACAATAAACTTATTACAGTGCACTTAAATGATACTAACCTTTGGAGTCTTAATTATCTAAACAATACAATGCACAGCTCAGTAATACAAAGACTACTACACAAAAGCATTCTCTCATATACTTTCCCTTACCCTGTCCCTCTGGCTCTCAAGTGTGACAGTAAGTCTATCTGAGGAATCAGCTGGGAGAGGAAGGACAAGGTTGCAACAAGTTCTGAGCATCCTTTGCTAGAAGGAGCATCATGTTCATGATGGGATTTCTTCCTCTCACTCGCACAGGAATATGCTCTCAATAGCTTCTTCCTTTTCTCTCCAGGACTCACATTTTCTAGGACAATTCTACCATTAAATCTTTCTTCACTCATGTGCAACTTCATACTACATCCAGATTTGCTATAGGTAAAGAACTCTCTGTCTGTAAGACAGATACCTGTTCTGCTCTGCAGTTCTTTGACTGAGCATGGCTGTGTTGCTGATAGCCCTAAGACCAGTAGTATTCTACTTTGCCCCTTCCATTATCACCCTGTGCCCCTACCTCTACACCACATCCTGTGACTCCTTTGGTGCCCTCTACAGTCATAACATGGAGTAATGGAGGTGTGGTATGTTTCTCTATGGCCATCAAGGTTTCATTCTGCTAGCTACTTGTTGCAGTTGCCTATATAAAATGATGGTAATTCCACTTGATTATAAAAAGTGAAGCAAAACAAATAAGGCAATAGACTCTTCGCCATTAAAAAAACCATGTTGCAGCTAAAGAGACCTAAAGCGTGGCTAAGGCAACATCAGACAGTCTAATAAGAATCAGTCCTGAGGCCTTACAAGATAATTAAGCTTACAAAGTAAGCAGGTTACAGGGCACTAACAACCATTCTTCCCAAAGCATCAAAACTCAAGTCTCAGCATCATCAAGCTTCGTGCACAGTTATAGCCATTGAAAAACACTATGCACTTCCCAGGGTTGTTTCCAGTCCCATAAGGCAAATTGCATCCCTTCCTAACTCAAGTCAATGCCTGGGAGACAGTTACGAAATGGTTTAGGAATAAAAACCCAAACCCAGCCACCCCAGATTCAGCTATAACTGGATGAGAATGCATCACATTCTTTACTTAACAGCCTTTGCTCCAGAGAGTCATTGGATTTTTGTTCCTACAAACATAGGTTGGATTGAAAGTGATGGAAATCATGAGTTTAGCTGATGGAAATGGGGAAACAGCAAACTCCTCAAAAGCAGGTATTCTAGAAACAGCAAGTACAAGTCAGTCAGACTATGTTATTTCTGGCTGTGCACATAATGCTTGTTAGCCAATAACGGGTTTTGGTTTGGTTTGTTTCTGCTGATGGTGGGATTCAAGAAAGTAAAAGTTTATCAAATCATTTCTCTTTTGTGTTCATTCTGACAAGGTTTCATCTATGTAAGTTAGAACCATAGAAGACCTAGGGTTGGAAAGGCACTTGAGATCATCCAGTTCCAACCCCCCTGACATGGGGGGGGACACCTCACACTAAACCATGGCATGCAAGGCTCTGTCCAGCCTGGCCTTGAGCAGCACCAGGGTTGGAGCATTCACAAGTTTTACACTCAACTGGTGTAAAGTGGCCTCACTTTACATCAGTTCGTGACCAAATTTCAGTCAATGTTGTCATTGGTTCTGAAACACATGGTGAAATAATGAGAAAATGAGCTGCAGCTTCAGCAGAGCACAAAACTAGCCTCTGCCACTCAAGCATCTCCTTCAATGTCTGTCTCCAAGTGGCAGTGGAAAGGGAAGCTGCTGGTCCTTATATTCTGGTATATATTATATGCTGGTATATATTATATATATATATAATATGCTGGTCATTATATTCTTCTCGTGAACATAATGCTTCACAGAAAATATCTGATGTCAGGAAAGCACTTGTAGATTTTTCTCTCGTTTGCCTAGACAAGCTGGCTTTCGCAGAGACTAAATATAGTGGATCTTAATCTCCTAGGCTGTGAAAAAGTCAGTCAAGTCCTGACAGCATAAGCCAAATGAAAGAGCCTTTTTTTCCTGTATAATGTAGTTGGAAGAAGCAGATGTTACCACCTTCTGGCAGAGAAAAAAAGCCACACATTTTCAAGCAAAACAGCCCCTTAATACATATTGAAGTGCCTGCACAGTGGAATAATTCATGCAATCCAGAAAAGTCCAATTTGTGAAAGCAAGTAATAGCCTACAGCTATCTTTTGAGACCTCCCAGGAAAGAGAAAAGCCAGTGAGGAAAATACCTCTCTATGCTCAGCAGGGTCTGCAGTGCTTCATCCTCATTATGCCAAGCACCACACAGAGTGCATCTTGTAGAAGACTGAAATTGTCAGTATATCCTTTACTGTTACATATATTCACCAAACTGGAACAGTTGCTCTGTTCTGAGCTAAACCTATTCACCTTAATCTGTTTTCACAGAAGTGGAAAGGAGACTCTAGAGATCATCTAGTCCAACCCCTGCTCAAGTAGGGTTAATGGCACAAGATGGCTGGATTATCAAACAGACTGTACTAATTGCCCTCAAGATATCTTGTGTCATTTACTTTCCTCTGAAGAATGGCAAGGAGCAGTTGGGAAGCTTTTCAACACAACCAACTGGTTAAGCCTCCCTTAGATGTGATATACTGTTCCATAGCCTTAAGTATAAAGGCCTGTTTCCAGTGAGTCTGAGAACAGCTGCCTGTCTGCATGCTTGCTTTGTGTGCAATAATTCAGTCTCTTGATTCATAAGCTGAGAGCATGTCTTGAAATTTTCAACAGCAAACTGAAGCCACCTTGAACCTCTACCTGGAAACCCTCAAGGAGGTACATTTCAACCCAAAGGTTCCCCAGCTGATATGGCCTTATGGCTACCATCATCATAGCGTGCTGATTTCCTGTGCTTCAGACTCAGATGCAACACCAGGCTGACAGCGTCCATTCCTGACAAGGGACAAAGAGCGGGATTACTCACATTTGAACATCTGCTTCCATCCCTCCTTCAACCTTCAGAGCCTTTGAGTATTTGCTGAGTTAATGCTCTTTTCATTTTTATGCAAGTCTTTGCTGATTCACAGAGGTACAAGAGGAAGGCAATGAGGGAAACACACATGTTGGAATGCTGCAGAATAGATCCTACTGTAAACAGCTCTGCTGGAAAAAACAAACAACAAACACATCATGGAACAGTTTGATCTCCAGTTTCCACTTGGGCTACATGGATCCTCCCACATGTGCACAAAGCTCAATAGCAGTCAGTTTTGGTTTATCTGAGAGAAAAAGCTGTGTTCTCGCTGCACACGGATTGTGCGGAGCCAGGGAGAAGCAAGGTGGAGCATTTCAGAGTGGCTTTCCTGCTAATGAGCTAATATTTCCAAAGTGGGCTTAGGCAGATGCAGCTATAAAAGCACTGTAATTCCAATATATTGGCCCCTAGTGGCAATGAAGCAATGAATAAGACAGCTGCTTAACAGTGATCCAAGAAGGCAAATTATGATTAACATGTGTCTTATTGCCTTAAGGTCTTCCTTTTTACTTTTTACAAGGCAACACGGAACATAACTGAATGGACTGAACGTAACATTAAACATCTTAGTACTAGTTTTTTCTTTCCATCTACAAAGCTAAACATCAACTCCATCCAACAAAAAAGGTTTTGACCTACTGAGGCATGTGGCTATCCAGCAAGCATGTTTCCTCTCCCTTCAGTGGAGCTCTGTGGTTTAAATGATCACACTTTCCACTCCCAAGTCCTTTGACCCTTTAATTTCATATGATACCTGAAATAATCCTTTCATGATCAAAACCAGTTTGGTAGAAGCTGTCATCATTTCTCATCTCCCCCATATAACCCAGTCCTTTGAACAACGTGCCATGCAATAGCTACAATAACCATCGACCACTTGGCATGTAACCAGTGGGCTGAGCAAGGAAACCTCCATTGCTTTAGTGCCTGGGCCATGCTTCAATAACATTTTTCAGTACACCAGTCATCATCTGTACTGGGAGCCTCTTCAGAGAGCCTGCCTTTGAGGAGAGGGGCAGCCTCTGAGCACCAGCCAGCTGATTGCACTCCGTGGTATCCCACATCTGCCCAGCTGAGCCAGGCTCCTGTACACAGAGACAGCTTCACTTCAGTTTTGATTCACCTGGGATCCTGCCTGTATTGGTCAGCCACAATAGCTGAGGGAGGAGAGGCATGGAAATACCACCCTCCTGCAGTGAGAATGGAGGCTCAAATTCAGGTAGATCCCGTCCTGTCAATAAAGCCAAGAGGGATGCAACCCTTTTTTCTAGAGCTAAAGGAATCATTGTTCAGACACGTGCTTTGGCATGTTTTCTTGAAGCAGAAGGGCTTCTCTGAGCCCTCTCTGAGGCTGCACAAACTCATGCTAGATAACCTGAGCTAACACATGCTCGCAGCAAAGTTCTGCCACAGCCACATATTTCTCTTGCTGCCATATAAGCAAAAGTGTGAAGCGACTGTTTGGCAACATTGTGGCTTGCCAAGACAGTTTTAGATAGCGACTTTTACAAGGAACATCATCATGTTGTGCAAAGTTTTTAATATATTCTCTCCTGCACTTCTCACATACTTTATAAAGCTCTAAATTGATTTGGAAACGAATCTCCTTTCTTTATGGTCATTAACAAAGCTGTTAGGTACATGCAGCTCCTTCCTGAACTTGAAATGGAAGGTTTACATGGCTGTGTACCATGTGAAATCTGCTACAGCTGCAGGGGGCTCAGGATATACCTGACTGTTTTCATCCTCCCACTATAACACTTTAACAACCATCAGCAGAGTAGCTTGCACAAGGAGAAGAGAAAGAACTCAAAAGCTGAAGGCATGACTCCAGAACAGAGCTGTAAATGATTTGACATCCTTTGTAGGTAAGAATCTAAAGGGGATTCCTAATGCATCAAAACAGCAAGATGGAATAGCTTGTGGAAGGTACAAACTGAGGTGAACCCAATAAAGCATGCATTATGATTTGAGCAGGGTACAAAAAGTCACCAAACCCAGGCACATTGAAGGCTGGTAAATCAGCAAACAGGTCAGAAGCAGATCTTCTCTTGAAAAGAAGTAAGGATTGCTGGAAATGAGATTTCTCTTACTCTTTGTATACCACCTATAACACTATCTCTATTGTGATGATGCTGAAGGTTGAGAGACAATAACAGCATCCAAAGAAACTGTGCAGTTAACTTTAGGGGCCTTTTATCCACTCTGAGTTTCAAGGAAAAGATTTCTATATGAAGACCTTAGCTTTTCTGCAAAACATGTGAACGAATTGGCACCAAAGGCATCATCACCAAAGATAAAGCACTTGTGCATGTATTGATTCCCCTTATGCTCCAGACTCTTGCGCACACAAGTATGCTGCTACCACTACAGTCCTTCCAGACTTCATCCCCCTCCCATATCTGACAGATGGCCCTGCAGCTCAGCTGCTCCTCCTCTCTAAACCAACTTATATTTGGATTTGGTTTCTTGCAGGCTTCTTGCTTGAATTTTTGCAGCTTCTTTATTCCTCTGTAGTTGGAGGCTGTCAGGCAGTGCACAACAGATCCATCAGCAGCCTCTACCATCTGACTGCAACAACAGCTGGATAAAGCAT
Organism: Agapornis canus; assembly: GCA_036873685.1. Lineage (NCBI taxonomy): Eukaryota > Metazoa > Chordata > Aves > Psittaciformes > Psittacidae > Agapornis > Agapornis canus. The sequence goes on from JBAFWW010018645.1 coordinate 32,629, forward strand.
CTGTATACCTAGGCATTGCCTCTCTGTTGCTTTACAGAGCTGCTGTCCAGATGCAGTGCCCCCTTTTAACAGCTAAGCTATGCCAAAATCCTCCTATGAACGGCTCATGGCTCTACACCAGGTGCCTTGACACATGCTCTGAGGTTAAAAAGTCAAAGGAAGGGGCCTTTATGCCCTTTTCTACTATTGGAAACAATGAAAAGGGGAAGATGACAGCAGATTTTCAAGTATCCAATCTGACCTTCTGCAGCAGAAATAACGCTTCACACGCGGTAATCACCCTGGCACTGGTTTGCCTTGTACAGGAAAAAGCATGCTGGAATATGATACGTCCAAGTTATTTGTCAGATCAATCACTGCAAGAAGCAACAACAGGGGTGTACCGACATCTTCATATTGCAAACAATTCTTATTATATTCCCCCCAGGTATTCCAACAGCTGTGCTAGCGATGCCCTTGGTCACAGGCTTCAGAATCTCAACTTTGTTTGCATCTTTATATTTAGATTCGCTGTTGAATCCTCTTGATCTGACTATTGGCATGACTCATCAATTGTCGGCAGCATATTATTATAACTAATCAGCATCTTACAGTCCGACACAATGGCCTCTAAGTAAAATTAATTGACTGGAATCCTTTTTGAGCCAGTCAGCAGTTGCCATTAGGGAAAAAAAGCTTTACCGGTTCTAATTTGGTGTTATTGATCCAGAAATGCTAGAGATAAAACACTGCTGGAAAACTTCCTGGGGATTATGTCAATACACTCTGAGTATTAATACAATAATTCTTCAGAAGCCAGACACAGTGATTCATCCATTTATATTTTCTTGTTATTTTATATCTCATATAAACACATGCCTGTACTTTGAAATTACCTGTTGTGATTTCTAAGATAATCATTTAGACCAACTGAAAAGCTTGCCTTTCTCCCAGAAAAGTCATTTTAAAGCTTAATAGGAAAATTCATCCCAGCCTGGGCAACAGCTCTCCAAATGATTTCTTTACGTGTCCATATCTATTTGACTTTGCACTCACACAGGCAACAACACGTGGGAGCTCCGACACTTGGGTTTTGGCAAGTTCTCCTATGCTGCAATTTGTTTCTGATACAGCTTCACAACAGGGATCAGTTAAAGCGATCCATGCACTTTGCTGCCTCTGGCACATCTGCCCAGCACAGCCTGTGAGATGGCTGGAGCAACACACTATACGGATGGAAGCTGTGACATCTGGGGAGAGGCAGCAGCCTCCAGCTTCAGGCATGCTCTAAACTGAAGTTACCTGGAAACCAGGTCTTCTTTTGGAGGTAACACACTGCTTGTCAACTGCTGAGTGGTGGCATTTTGCCTCCAAGAGGAAATCTTCCAGCATCATTTAGGAGCATGCTTCACCTACAATTCAGCAGGGTAAATTGTTATCTGGCACACCAAAAAGGTTGCTAACTCCAGGTAGAAGCTATTTTTAAGATGCTTTTATGCCAGTATAATTTTTCCTCATTTCCATTTCTAGCAAGGAATAATTTTTAGTTCAATGAAAAGGAAAATAATCACCCTTCTGTCTTTCCAGAATGGAATTATTCAGATGGGACTTAAACTTGCATCTTTACACAGAAACCTTTGCTTCAAGCCCTGCATACCAAAGAGGGCGTTCAGAGTGTCACTGAAGTTTAATTGATGGCATCACCTTTCCTAACAAGGCAGAAAACCTCCAAAATACCTGTAGGAAGTCTGAAATCTCTCATCCTTCAACAGTTTACAATCAACAGGTTTGACTATTAATGCCCTCTTTTTAACTGCTACTCATACAGCAGAACTTGCTGTTCACCAGCTCACACAGTACTAACTTCATCTGCAGGTGCTTGTGGCATCCTGTAATACCACAACAACCCAGGGCTGTTTGCAGTCTCCACATCAACCTTGGTTGGCAGCTTGCAGATCAGCCTCGCCAGACCACTGTCCTGAGGAGCCCATGTGAGTTTTAAATGCCTGCAAGGATCACTCATGCTCAAATGGCAGCACAGAAGCAACAAGAACTTCGCTCCTTGTTGCTTTGTTCCTTGTTTTCCTCCCCTCCCCTCCCCACTTCAAACCACACCATTTTAAGCTCTTTTATTTCTTTCCTCTCTAGTCTTTGGTGGCTCTATAGAGCTCAGCAGCAGGGTAATAACACACAGCTCACTCCTGGACCTACCTTGCTGTAAAGCACAGGAGTACAGAGTATATGAAACTCCTAATTGAATCATCAAGACACCTTCCCAAGGGTCTCACCGCAGCGTCCCTCCTGTGAGAGGCTGAACATGTTCCTGTTTTGGGGACTCACTGTCCTGTGGGACATACCTATACACACTGGAAAATTCACCCCTCTTCCCCACCTTTCCCTAAGGAAAAAGAACAGAATAGACATAGTTGACAAGCAGGAAAAATACATAACATTAATCTTCAGAAATGGCAGATTCTGGAACAGGCACCTGGGCTAGTAAAGATGGTGTTTAAAAGAACAAAAATAATACAGGCAGAATGGCAGTAAATGGACCTCAATCAAATAATGAACAAGCAGAAGACTAGAAAGCAGGTTCAGGCTTTAGTCCAGTAACTACTGGGACAACCTCCCCGCAACACAGAACTGGACAGAAGGATTCACAACAGCAGCATCAGTTTTACAAAGGAAGCCTTTCCTGTTACTCATTTATCACTAACACCAGCCAAAACCCAGGACACAATTTCAACCGTGACATCAGGGTGAGTTTCCATGTGTCAGGACTTGATATTCCCTCCTTGGTATTTCTATACAACCATCATAACCACTTGACAAGAATACTGACACACATGGATTTACCAATGCCTCAGCCTTCTGCAGGACCAAACACTTGTACAGTTGCTATGCCCGTTCTGACCTCAAGTCCATCACTTGTCTGCACCGTATTTTCCTCTTGCTTTACTCATTGGTTCCAACTCTAAGAGGCCAAAGGAGGTGGAAGAGAAGAAGCCTGCCTCTTCCAAACTACCGTTTTTTTCAAGGAAGAGTAAATTGCCTGGTTATGGGCAGTCTGAGCAGCTCAGGCTGAACAAAGACAGCACAGGATATCAAATGAGCAAGTAAGTGCTGGAAGTGAATAAATAATTCAGTAGGAGAGCTGGCAACCCTGCCATGCAGCTGAGATTTATTTTATTATGAAAGGAAAAGGCTCACTGGAGATTATGGGAAACCTTTTTTGGAGGACAGGTTTTCTATCAGCCAATGATTTGTGCAAGGGCTGCACTGCTTAAATTGTATATCAGAGCTGTCAAAAAGAAACAGCTCTTTGCATGCACGGCTGCATGTTCATGTTTCTAGCATGCTGCATGGGTGCCATGAGCACCATGGATGTGGTCCACAGCGTCCTCCACAACAGCACTCACATACTGGGTTCTCTTGAGTTGAGAGGTCCTTCTGCTGAGCTTTCCAGGAGATAATAACTGTTACAGGTACAAGTTAATAGATTTGTTTCCTTGGTAGAAGAGATCTTAAATGAAACCTATGCAGACAGCAGGCTGGAATTCAAACCCAACATCTATGCAGCATTACATTACCCCATGATACTATTGTCCTCTGAACAGCTCCTCTGTAATGTCCGGTGAGCTTTTAACATCTTCATGGAGAATAAATCTCAGCCACCAACACATGCTTTGATTTTCTGTCCCTAATCCCCTGTAAAGAAATCAACCAGAACTCCTGAAAGGGCTCCAAACTGCCCATGGAAACCTCCTTTCCTTCCCAGTTTCATAGTCCTATTTCCAACTGTCTCTGCATTGTGCAGTCCCTTCATATTGCACAAGCCATTGCATTTCCTGGATAGATTCCCATCTTCAGTACAGCAACACAAGTCCAAACAAACTATTGTATCAGCGAAGAATATATGCCTAAGTCCTGGGTATTCCCATAAAGTTGATCACAATTGCACCTGACATGTGAGAAACTGTATATTACAAAAACCAGCATTTTTGAAACATGGAAATATGGCAACTTCGGTATTCAGCAGTCAAATGAAATAAGGGTATCTTGTCCCAAACCTGCAGAAATTGGAAACAGAGGAAATGCATTAATGGGAAAGCATAGGAGCTCAGAAACCCCCACTTCACCACAGAAAGGCCTCAGTGCTTCAGATCCAAGCTTACTCACACACCACCTATCTTGCCCCTTTCTATTGAAGGAGCTTTACTTGCTTTTCCTGATAAGGGGTGAGAAGTCAATGATATCTTAATTAAAGATGGTACATGACTATGAAAACTATGCCAAGCACCAAAATAAGTAAGCTGTTAGCAGGGGGGAACAAACCATCTATACTTAACAACTTCATGGCTCCTCTCTTCAGCTTTCCCAGCCTGATGGTGCAAATATACTCCACGGAGAGAACCACCTTTGAAAAGCACATATGATGCAAAGCCTGATGTAAAGCATGCTGGAAGACTCTCAGCTGCTGTGGGAGATGTCTGTGAGCCTGCTAGCTGCCTGGACTGCTTTAAGCTATGGTGGGACACAGGGTGGGAGAGGGAAGGTGTCCAGAAGATGTCCCTGGTGTGCAGCAAGACAGTGATGAGCTTGGTTTAGGCTCCGGAGGTGACAATGGTACAAACCTCTCAATCTCATCTGGCAAGACAACAGCACTTTCATGTCCTGGTTTAAACCCAGCCAGACAGCTCATTCACTCACTCTACCCCCCTCTCTCACCCTCCCCTGCTTCCAGAGGAGTCAGGGGAGAATCAAAAGAATGCAACTCTCACAGGTTGAGATAAGAACAGTTTA
>JBAFWW010018649.1:0-23395 GCA_036873685.1 Agapornis canus
GGCTTCATCCCACATCTCAGCCGCTGGGCCGTCTCCGGGGCCGTCGGGCCGCAGCTGGCTCTTCCCGCGCCCAAGAGGGACGGGTGGGGAGCTGCCGCTGCCTTTCCCAGCCCTGCTGAGCTGGAGGTGTGGTGCCGGGGGTCGCCGGCCCCGAGTGAGTGGTGCAAGCCGGTCTTCTCCTCTTGGGGACCCGCCGCTTGGGGCGGGCGGATCCCCCCGAGGTACCGCTGGTCGCTTGACGACTACTGCCGCTTGCCGTTACCTGGGGCGGCCTCCGCTGGCGGCTGTAGAGCAGAGGAGGGTCGTTTGTAGTGGATCCCGATTTACTCTGTGTAAAGGTTGCAGCCGTAACGGACCTGACTGGGTAAAATATCTTGTCGGCTTGTTTTTTATGGTCGTAATGTATAAAAGAGCGTGGATCCGATTTTAAGTGACTTTTTAACTTTAAAGCTCTTCACTAAAGGGGTGTCAGGCAAGTGAGTTTTTAATAGTTATAAAGTCCATTTTATCAAATGCTAATATACTTCAGGTTGCTGACTTAATGGGAAAGCTAGCACTGTGTGATACAATGGATAAATTGCTTTGAGAGATAACTAATTATCTGACAGGTTTTGTGTCTGAGAGAAAACCGTTTCTAGGTGAATTTCATGGAAAACTTTGTTGATCTTATGCTGTTCAACCTTACTGTCAGTGGATGTAAGAACAAAGGTAGTTTTTATTCTATTTTTGTTAAATAAAACTGCCCCTCATGCCAGACCTGTGGAGACCAGTGGCTGCTACAAAACTTGTGGTAAATATCAGGCCAGTCCTAGACAACACTTATATTCTTAAAACTTGAGTTATTCTACCAGCATCAAATCAAGATGTCAGCTTTATCTGTGAAGAGAGATTTTTGTCCTGAAAAACAGTTATCCTGGAAAAGAGCTTCCATTAAGGAACAGAAAGGTATGTGGTTTGGTTAGTTACTGTTGAGGCTAGAACTCGAATGTGAGACACAGCTTTGATCTTTTCATTGTAGGGGAGGGCAACATGCTAAAAGCCCTGCAATGAGGTTATTTCATAGTCCCTTACACTCGGGGTCAGTATGCTTATTTCATCAGGAACAAATACAAATAGCTGATAATTCTTGAGTATAAAGTTATGGTAGGAGGAGGACACAGGTATTCTTTAAATTGCTTTTCTAGCTAGTTCAGACAGACTGCAGAAGAATTGATAATTAGAAGCTGAAGCTATAAATGAGAAATAAAGCACACTTAAAAATGAGGATAATGTGAGAATAGGTTCTTTAGCTTTCAAGAAAGTATAAAGGCAACTGCAGAAGATAAATTTTAATCATCTGAAGGGATTAGATCTGGCCTTGGTGGGGAGGCAGCTGTGAAACTGAATGGCCTGTCATGACTTCTTTTTTTTCTGGCAGTTGATAATTTATAGCAAATGCAACATTTTGGTTGACAGTCTTAATTAAATCTGTCCTGAAAAATCTTAACAACAAAAAATCTGACTTCTGTTCTCTTTGTCAGTCAAAACAGACATAGGAAGCAGCAGTAAGATCATCAAATCTCACACAGATACTAATGATGCAACTGTTAGTTTGGGTTTTTTTTCTCCTTCAGTGTCTTTACCAATTGCCTTTATTCTCCCAAGAAATAAACATGCAGGTCAGACTAAGTAATTGCATGTAGGTACCTAAGTGCATCAGTGCGGCTACTGGGAAGGCTTTAAGGATAGAGAAAGGCAGCGATAAAATGTTGATGCTTGAAGCTGGAAGGTAGAAGCTGCAGAAATTTACATATTTTAGAAAACGTTTAGAAGCTGTCAAAGATTTGGTTTCTCTTCCATTTTATCTGTACAGCTATGTTGGGTAGTTGTATTTATGTGGGCAGAAATCTTGTTGTAGATGAGGTTATGCTGGTAGGTATTAGTCATGTTAGAGTGACAAAAGAACTTCTTTGCTGATAGAGCCATGCCACCCAGTGGAAATGCAGCAAAGCCTGTTGCATCTAGAAAGCATTTTTCAGTATTTGAAAGATGATCTTGGAGACAGGAACTAAATCTGGCACATCAACTGTTGGAAAAATGTCATACAACTCAAAAATGAAAGCGGTTGATGCTTAGTTTTGGATAGCTTGAGTAAAAGAACGTGTTTTGGACAGCTCTTTTAACGAGGGTCTCTAAGGACTAATGATGGATAGAAGCCAAGAAAGACAAGAGCATGGGGAAAAAAACATGCTGCTACATCCTTCAGTTTCAGTTGGGCTGGATGTGATCAGAGAGCGTTTAGAGCTTAAAAATCCACTGTGGAGCTATTTTGTTGCAGAAGCTGTTCAGTAGGACAGATTTAGCATGCCACACGTAGTGCCGCACTTCCAGAAATGGGCTTTTCACAGACCTCTCTGAAAATCACCGGTTGCTCTTGAACGCTGTTGGTAGAACTAGCCTGCTACTGCTGTGTGAGGATTGCTTCCCAACCTTTTTCCAGCCTATGGTGTGGAGCCAGAAGGCTTGCTTGTCTCACCTACCTGCTGTTAATTTTTGGGAGCAACTCATGGGCATCCAGGAGGCCTTGGACTATTGTCTGAAGAATCTGCTGTGTGTGGTTTCTGGGTAGGTGCAGTGGAAGTCCTTCATGTCTTCTCATTACTCTTCAGGATAAAGCATGAGAGAGATTCTGCTCCTAGATGCCTTTTTTTTCTTGCAAATGTCTTTCATCTTGCTCTCTCCATTGCTTTAGTTCTGTACTTCTGGCCATATGTGTTTCAGAGGGGGCTGAGCAGTGGTGCCCTGACCAGCTGGCAGGTTCTGTGCTTCTGGAAAGCAGGGATGTTTCCAGAGGCTGTGGCTTTAGAATACAAAGGAAATCTTATCTTAGAGCACAGTGGATGGTAGCAGGACTTCAGTTTGAATGCTGCCAGTTCTGTAGTCTTTCTGTACCCAGCCAGAATACTTAAGACTCCTGAACCCTCCTTCTTCCAGTCACTCGTTCATCCCCCAACTCCAGGAAAGAGTAATTAGAAGAGTTTAAGTGTGTCAAAACAGATGTCTGTGACATTGACTCTTCTCTGCTTGTATCAGTGCTTGTGCAGTGCTGCTCCTGAAGGCTTCAGCAGGAAATGGGAATCCATCTGTTTACTGAGTCTAAAATTCTAGTCAAAGCTCAATTCAGTGCATTTTTCTAAAATCTTGAGCCCACATGTGATCCTTTGGGGACTTTAAAATTGAGTTACTTGGAGGTCTTCTGTCTGACAGTGACTAATTTGTGAGCATGTGAATGCCTAGGGCAAGACTTCCCGATGTAATTTATATATTCCTTAAGGTTTTGACTGAAATTCCTTATGCTAGTGTTGAACAACTTGAATATATATTCTAGATTTAAGTTCATATGTTGTCTGAATGTGTCTAATGGTAATTTCAGGGTTTTTTAATTAAACTATGGCAGCACAACCCAGACTAAATGCATGTTTAAAAACTGTCCCTGAAGTAGGCCATCCTGTCTGCAAGAGGATCCTTGACATGCTTGGCATTGACTCAGTTATGCCAAATGTTGCCAACAAATGTTGCTTTTGTCTGCTTGCCAAAGTAAAAAAGCTACTAATATCATTATAAGATAGGCTTAACTATGATTTTTTTTTTCCATAAGTCATGCAGCAGAATTGTTTCCTTAATTTTTATGGCACAAATACTTAGAAATTATCTGCTGATAAATATTGGGGTATTTGTTGATATTTTGTGAGCAGACCTGTTTCAGCTGTGTTCATCTGCTGCTTTGACTTGAATTTACTACTCCCTGTCATTTTTGTGAAAGATCATGGGATTTTCTTCTGAAGTTTTGCTTTAGGCCTGTTTCCTTTCTTCCTTCTCTCCCTTGTTGCATATATTCCAACTTCTTCTCTTGGCTTTTTTCACTGTCTTGTAGGTCTGTGTTTCAGGGAGTATTATCCCATCTTTCCATCTGCCTACAGAAAGGCTGATTCTCTTGGTCTGATTTGGCATTGCTAACCTGTTTGGGGTTTTTTGTTTTGCTTATGAATACATTTACATGTGCACTTACGTAAAAAAGTTATTGTATGTTGTATGTTAGATTAAATAGCTTTTGTGTCTGTATAGGTAAATTGAAAAACAGTGACACCAAGAAGCACATATCAATTTCTTATTATTACTGAACATGGTTCATTGCAAAAACTAATGAACTCTTAACATAAGAGGTGTCTGTTGGAGAGAAATTCTGCTTTTTCTGGTAGATACCTCTCTAATGGCTGAGCTGTTAACAACAGGAATAGAAACCACTTTCCTGTTTGTTTCTCAACTTGAAACAAATACATGATTCAGATCAATGAGTATCTCATCTGATACAAATATTCAAATGTTTGTGCTTATATAGATTTGATGGGTGGACCAGTTGGTGAGTAAAGAGTTATCTGGGTAGTCACACTCTAAGAGTTTCAGTCAACAGCTTGATGTCCAAGTGGAGACCAGTGATGAGTGGTGTTCCTTAGAGGTCACTACTAGGGTCAGTGCTGTTTAATGTCTTTGTCAGGCACAGTGGGATCAAACATACCCTCAGCAAGTTTGTCAACACCAGCAAGCTGTGTGGTGCAGTTGACACACTAGAGGGAAGGAATGGCATTCCGTGGGACCTGGACAGGCTGGAGAGGTGGGCCTGTGTGAACCTTGTTAAGTTCAACAAGGCTAAGTGTAGGGCTGCATCAAAAGCAGTGTGACCAGTGGTTCTAAGGAGGTGATTTTTCCTGCTTCTACTCTGCTCCTGTGAGACCCCACCTGCAGTACTGCATCCAGCTCTGGGGCCCCCAACATAAGGAGGATTTGGACCTGCTGGAGCAAGTCCAGAGGAAGCCATGAGGATGCTCTGGGGCTGGAGCATCTCTGCTGTGTAGACAGGCTGAGAGAGCTTCAGCCTGAAGAGAAGCCTCTAAGGAGACTTTAGAACAGCTTCCAGTGCCTGAAGGGGATGACCGAAAAGAGGCTTCTGACAAGGGTCTATAGAGATAGCACAATGGGGAATGGCTTTAAAGTGTCAGAGGAGAGATTTAGATTAGATGTTCGGGACTGGCAAAGGTTGTCCAGAGAACGCTGCCCCATCCCTGGCAGTGTTCAAGGCCAGGTTGGATGGGGCTTGGAGCAGCCCTGTCTAGTGGAAGGTGTCCCTGCATGTGGCAGGGGGTTGGAACTGGACGAACTTTAAGGTCCCTTCCAACCCAAACCATTCTGTGATCCTATTATTTGTATTTCTTAAAAGGTTTATTTAAATGATAAGGTGTATCTTGAGAAGTTCCCTGTGATTCCGCAGGAGTCTGGGTTGCTCAGCATAGTCATAAATAACTCAAGAAATGAGACGAGCAGTGTCTTATTGATGTGAAGCCATTCTGAAAAGTTAGGATTAGGTAATAGGTACTAAAATTGCAGATATAATTCAGCGTCAATAAATCTGATGTAATGTAGAGTAGATAGAGTGGTGCATATAATTTCATATGTAACATCATGGGCTGACCCTTAACACCAAGGAGTGAAATACAGCTACTAAAGCGTAAGTTCCATAGCTATCAAAAAGCAGATGAAACAGTAAGAAGCATTAGGAAGAGGAGACAAACCAGAGCATAATTATGAAACTGTATAAAATAGTGGTTATCCCACATCTTGAATTCTCTGTGGTTCTTTCTTGTCAGTCATCTCAAAAGATACAGAAGAATTGGCAAAAACTCAAAAAGACACAGTCAGAATAATCAAAGGTATGGAATAGCTGCTGTTCAAGGGTCACTGAAAAAGAGCTCAGCCTCAGAGAAGGAACAGCTGAAAGAAAAGGATAAAAATCTGTAGAATAATCATCAGCACATCAGGGTGGGTAAGAATAGACCCACTGATTCCTCAGCTGCAAGAGTAAAGGAGCAACATCTGGAACTGTAAGATCCAGGTACAGAACAAAAAAGAAGGTGCCTTTTTGTGTGACAGATAGCAACTCTGTGGACTTCTTTGCCAATGGATGTTGTAGCTGCAAGCAGGGAAGCTAGATGTGCTGGTGGAAAATAAATTATCTGAGGGTTGTTATTTTATAGAAATTGCCTTCAACTTCAGGAGTGTCTGAGTTTGGCATCATTGAAGTATTGAGCTGTCATCCCTGTTCTCATTCTTCCCTGCTGGTCATTGTTAAAGGTAAAATGGGATGCTGAGCTAAATGGGCCCTTGTTCTGATTCTCTACTGACCTAAGATTAGGAAACTGTGCTGGTAGCAATAAAATTACAAAACAGTCTCAGGGAAGACTAGTTTATATATGCTTTATTTGCATTATGTAATTTATAATCTAATGGAGCTTGTAAACCCATTTGTCACAGGCTATCTGCACAAACCTCCATCCCTGATACCAATCTCTGTGTTAAAAGGTCTTCACTATCAAGAAGGAAAAACAAAGATAGATTTATGTGGGGTCTACTTGGCAGTACTGTTTGTACTCTTAATTTATTTAGTATTTTTCCTTCTCTTATGTTCCTCTCTGTCTCCTACACTCTTCCCTAAAACCTTCTGGCTGTGCTAGGGCATGTCCACCTATTTCACCTGCTCCTAGTCATCCTTTTAACAGTCCTTCACCTTTACTCAGTATTTCTTGTCAGTCAGTCAAACTGAATATACCTTCAGCTGCCCTTTTGTATGGCTAATGAAGATTGACAAAACCAGTCAGTGTTCATTGAGATGAAGCTCTAGAAAGCTCTTAAGTGCAGTAGTTGCCTTCATGGAAAAACAGCATCTGACTCGTTGGTCCCTGTTTTCAATGTTTCTTGTAAGGTCAGATATGCATTAATGACATCTTTGCTATGTCTATGGTCAGTTTTGCTGGTAACAGTGAATGTAAATAAGAGCATCTGCTATCTTTGGTGTGTTCTGAAATGGAGGATAAAGCACCAGCAAACTATATTCTTTATTTCTGACAACAGGATCTGTGTGGGTATTTAATCATGTTTTGTTTTAGAAGCATTAACTTTATCAGCAGCCCCAGTTTAGAGAAGAGCTTGAAAACTTGCCAGGCATCGCTGTCCGGGTAGGCTTCCTGCTTGGTATAAATACTTGAAATAATTTTTGTTAGTGTAATGTGACCCATTTACATTGTGTCATTCTTGTCTGACATGAGACAGGTAGAGGCGGAAGACTTGCCTTTTCATGAGAATTTTACCAAGAGGGGAGTATTTGGGTAGCACCCATCTCTATGGGCCAGTCATTTAAACAAAGCCACTGCTAAGAGGTGCTCTCAGTTCAACACTTACTGTGGTTTAAATGATACAAATGTAGAGCTTGTCTCTAATTCTTGCTTGAAATACTTTATTGTTTTCAACAATTTTAACTCTTATCTTACCTTAATTTTCAGAAACATGTCTGGAACTGATGATTTCTCGGTAAGTAGCAGTTTTTCTTTCCTGAAGATCAGCCAGTTGGTTAGTTCATTCTAAAAGTTGACATACTTTCTCAAGAAGAAGGGGAGCTTACAATTGAGAGGTTATTTCCTCTGTACTGCAGCTGCGGTGTTTTCCTTTTGTGTAGATGTAGCAATTTGTGGATTAAACACATGAAGTTGCTGGGCACTTTGTGGATTCTTTTCTACTATGATATTAACAAAGGAGTTGTGCTTTAATAGTGTCTGAATAGTTATAATGGCAATCCATGAAAATCCTTTTGGATTTGTGTAAAATTGCTTATTGCTCTGTATGGTTGGTCACTTTCTACCATTGGTTTGCTAACTGCAGCATGTCAGAATGCCTTCTTCCTTACTGTTAGAAGATGCACAAAAATAAACGTAATCATCTCTGTGCAGCAGCAAAGAGTTCTTTTCCCATTTTGGCAGCTGAAATGTACACACGTGGTGGGTGAATGTCTGCAACTAGTAAGTCCAGTAGATGTTTTACATTCTCACTGATGCTTTGTTTTTTAGCTGACAGATGCTTTACCAGATCAGTCTCCTGCTAAAACCTCCAAAGTGAGCAGTACAAAACCTGGTCAGCAACCTGGTCAGCCACCGCAGGGTTGGCCAGCTTCAAATCCCTGGAACAACCCAAGCGCTCCCCCTATGGCACCAACTGGACTGCCACCAAATACGTCCGCTTCCACTATGCCATTTGGACCTCCACCAACAGGAATGTATCCTTCAATGCCCCCTGGACCGCCTGCTCCATTTCCTCCTCCTCCTGGTGGTCCATATCCACCCCCAACTGTGCCAGGTCCTGTCCCACCAGGGCAATATCCTCCACCAAATATGCCCTTTCCAGAGCTTCCAAGACCTTATGGTGGTCCAACAGAGCCAGCTGCACCTCCTGCTCCTGTTGGGCCATGGGGATCCATGCCCTCTGGGGCATGGGGACCAACAATAGGAGGGCAATATCCTGCACCTAGCATGCCATATCCACCCCCAGGGCCATATTCTGCTCCTACCCAGACTCCAGGGGCTGCGCCAACAGTACCATGGGGTACGGTCCCACCTGGAACGTGGGGACCTTCACCGCCAGGTCCATTTCCTCCACCCACAGGATTATATCCAGCTCCAGGACTGTATCCTACGCCCCCTAATCCTTTTCAAGTGCCATCTGGTCCTGCTGGTGCTCCATCAATGCCTAGTGGTCCCCATGTGAGTATTTCATTTTGGTCTTGAACTACTCTAGAAATGTTATACTTTTAGGCGTGGAAATTCAGTACTATAAGATCTGTTAGTGCAGGTTAGGAATTTCAGCACATCTGCCTTCTGTAGTCAGTGGAATAGTAGCTAACTTCTTGAATGCTTAACTAAATATCCTAGAATGGTGAAATTACATCAACTTGGGGTGTGTCTAAGCTTTACATTACAATAGTCTTCCACTACGTAGAAAGCCTTCTCTAAAAGGCAAAAAAAAGGTAGGTAGTCTTGTAATAAATTCTGAAAGAGAAAATAGTCTCTGTGATCTAGAGAGATTGCTTCTAGAGCACATACAGAGGGAATAAACTGTTACAAGGGTGAATTAAGTTTTAATTAAGAATTTTTGTAACTGAATTAATTGCTTTATGAAAAGCCTGTATTGACCATGAATTATTGTCTCTTGCAGCCTTACCGTTGAATACATTCTGGGCAACAAAATACTGTAGTTTTCCACCTTCATCCACTACTTACAGAGATTTTTACAGTTTTTGTTTCAGTAATGTTGGGGGCTATGAAGAATACTTGCCTCTTGTATGTGCATTTGAGGTATGAAGGAGCAGTTTGCATAAATCTTTGCTCATATGCTGGTATATGGTTTGGTTTAATAAAGTGAATTACAAAGAGCAGAAATAAAACATCTGTGGATCTTATATTAGCAAGTATTCCTTGGAAAAAATGGGAGCTGCCAAGTAAGAATTACAAGGAATCAGGCCCAAGGACTTAAAAGTTAATTATTAAATTTCCATGAATGCTTTAAGTCTTGTTGCCAGACTTGTGCTGGTTACTGGATGGATGGATAGTCATATTTTGTCTATTTTCAGGTTGTTCTAAAATGTCAATAAAAAGTGTTTCAAGATTTTAGTCAAGAAATCTGATTTTTCAACATTCTACAGTCATTCAGACTAAAGAGAGCATGGGAACTTGAAGGTTTTCTCAGCATTTTGTATATACTCGAACCTTATTGCTCAGTCTGGGACTACGGAGGAGAAGATACACAGTTGAAATACTTGGTCTGACCTGTCAGCACACTGTTCGTGTTCACAAACAGGCATTTATGTGCAAAATAAATAACCTGGATGTGCAGTTAACTTTGAATCAACAAATGTGAGTTTTATGCATGCAAATGAGGACATCATTTTGCCAGTTCTCATTCTGTGGTGGTTGGAAGTTTGGCTTGGCCTATGTAAAGAGAAACTGATTCCCACTTAGGTAAGGTACTTCCCTATTTCTAACCTGGGTTCTAGTCATTTAAAATTTGACTTTGCTGTTGCGTGGTGTGAACTCCCTGGAAACTGAACTTGAGCATAAAAGATCAAAAAAATCCCAATCTGACAATTCCCTTCCCAGCCAGGTTTGGCATGGCGTTTAGTTCCGTCAGCTGCAAAGATCCTTACTGCCACAGTTGAGAGGGAGGATGTCTCGTTGGAGTTTCCCTGGGAGTTGTAACAGGGAGAAGTCCTCTGTTCTCACCCAAGGTGTCTGCATACCTCACTGAGTAAGTGTAACTTAGGAGTAATTGAATGTCTAGAAGCCTGTGCACTGCTGCGTAGATGTCTTCCCCCTCTGAAGGGGCACTGCAGTCGGTTTTCATTTTCTTGCCATATCTGTGCAAAGCGCATGCAAGGGGCTTGCTGCAATGCTAGTTTAGTGTTACCAAGACACAGAGCCACGTGTCAGTGAGGAGTTCTGGCACTCTTTGTGGTACTTCATAGCCTAGACTCTGGCCATGGATGGTTTGTTTTATCCCCAGCTGGGGATATCCTAACTTAGCCTTTGTAGGTAGAATTAGGAACAAATTTTGCTTAATATAGTATCCATTAGGGAGTCTTTGTATCATGGAACTGTGAAAGTGAGGTGATTCTCTTCCAGTACCTTATTGTGGCTTCCTGCATGTGTGTGATGGACTTCTTAAAAACAAATGGGGTGACCTGGTGGTGATGCTTGTTTGTAGTTTAGCCTTTATAGAATCATAGATTGCTTTAGGTTGGAAAGGACCTTAAGATCGTCTAGTTCCAACCCCCTGCCATGGACAGGGACACCTCACACTGGACCAGTTTTCTCAAAGTTCTGTCCAACCTGGCACTGAACACTGCCAGGGATGTAGCATTCACAGCTTCCATGGCAGCTTGTTCCAGTGCCTCACCACACGCAGAGTTGTATCTACCCTAAATCTCCCCTGTTTAAGTTTGAACCTGTTACCCCATGTCCTATTGATACAGTCCCTAATGAAGAGTCCCTTCCCAGCCTCCTTATAGGCCCCCTTTAGATACTGGAAGGCTGCTATGAGGTCTTCACACAGCCTTCTCCAGGCTGAACAGCGCCAGCTTTCTCAGCCTGTCTTGCTATGGGAGATGCTCCAGTCCCCTGATCATCCTCATGGCCCTCTGGACTTGTTCCAGCAGTTCTGTGTCCTTATGTTGAGGACACCAGGACTACACACAATACTCGAGTGAAGTCTCCTGAGGGCAGAGGGGCAGGATCACTTCCCTTGACCTCCTTTTGGTTCAGCCCAGGGTATGGTTGGTTTCTGGGCTGCGAGTGCACTCTGCTGGGTCATGTTTAGTTTCCCATCAGTCAACACCTCTAAGTCTTTCTTAGGGCTGTTACTGAATCACTTCTCTGTCCAACATGTAGCTGTGCCTGGGATTGCCCTGATCCAGGTATGCGACCTTGCGCTTCACTTTGAACGTCACAAGGTTGGCACTGGTGTACCTCTCAAGTGTGTCAAGCTCCTGCTGGATGGCATCCCTTTATGGAGAAGTCCTGCAGTATTTTTGCAGCAGAAAGCAGTTAGCTGGTGCTGTTTTAATCTAAAGTTATGGAAGCTAATAGAAAAGGTATGTGTATTTTTTGTTTTAGAAAGACAATACTGGAGCTGAACAGAAACTGTAATGTTTCAGCTTAAAGCTTAGCATCTGTAACTCTAGAAATAGGAGCCAAAAGTGCAAGTCTTCACTAACCATAAATAAGCCTCACTTGCCCCCAAACAGACTTGGCTTAGACCTTGGCAAGACTAATTTAAAATTAACATAAGAAAACATTGACTATATTTGCTCAAGTGCTTTTTTAATACCTGCAGCCTTAGATAATAAATCAAATAAAAACATTTATTCCAAATGAATGGGTCATGCAGTAGCAGCACTCCAGTTCAGGATTGCACTGGCTGGGTGTCTTTGCAGGGAATGGGAAGAGGTAGGAAAGGATAAAGCGAACGTAGCAAGTAATGATTTTTGGGAAAGGGGATTTGTAAAAGTAACTAGACTTCTAGGTTCTCCCTGAAATAGGCAGGATTTAGTACTGGAACACTTAGGCTAAAATTCAGTATATATGGGATGTTTTTCAATGTATATTCGTATTTCTTGAGGTCATGGAAACTGTTTCATAACCCCTTTGTTTTTGTGAGCAAAGTTCTTTGCATAGCAGTGAAAAGGATATACCTGTTAATCTATTGTGTAAAAACTCAAGTTGTCACTATATACCGTGTAGTAACTTTATCACATGTTATGTCAAGTGTGAGCAACTTCTGGCCTGAAGCTTTTGCAATGGAATTTGTACATTTCTATGCCTCATTTGAGTTAAATTGCTGAGAAGTTCGTTTTGACTTGTGCTTTGAGATTGACATACTGCATTTGTTTACAATATGAAATATAAGCAATCACATCTTTAAAGTATAGATTATCACCTGCTGCTGTATTTTCTTTAGATGAAACAAATATTGCTGTATGATAGTGAGAAGCTATAAATACAGGATTTGATATTTTTTTGAAAATGCTGTCACTTTTGTATAAGATTAGACATTAAACGTATTTTCAAGACTGTTGTGTTCACTGTTTTTCACTTACTGCTTTTGACATGCCTGTGTAGACTTTTGCCTTGAATAGTGAAAATAGGACATCCTTGATTTGCAAAGACTGAATATAAAATCAGAATGACTTGACTTCTGTGAGTGTTTTTCCTCTTCCTTTTGTGAATTTTGCAGCCTGTGTGTAAGGCATATTAAATGTGGATGTGACCGTTGTTATCTTGGAGCATGTCAGTCTCAGGTATTGCCTGTTCACAAACTGCCTTGCTAATGAAGAAAAAAAACCACCCTGCCTGGTTTTCCTTGTTCTAGAGGAGGAATGGGACTTGTTTTTCACCTGTGAAGAGTGTGGTGTGTGTATTTTCCTGCCTCTGAACAATTCCAGTGCTAGACTAACACATTTGGATGTGGTGAGGTACCCACAAACCAATGTTTTCATTCTCTTATCAGGAGTTCAGTAGGATAGGGTGGATAACTGAGAGACTCCAAGGCTTGGTAGCAAGGTGAACTACAAAGTCTGGGCATCGCTCATCGTTGCATTTATATTCTTCATATATCTTTGTTTGCAGAACAGTTCACACTGGGCTGCTTTTACCCACATCTTCACTCTTTCAGGAAGGTAAAAATGGCAGCAATGAGCAATAAAGAGTGGAAATAATATTAATCCACTTCAGGGTTAGCAAACAAGCTCCTCTTAGACTGCATTGAATCTAATCCTTACATCTGTTACTAGAACAGTACATATGGCCAATGTTTTATCTTAACCTTTGGCTGTGGGACTGTGTGCTCCTCTGGATTCCTCGAATAAATTACTTCTTTCACCTCTTCTGCATTGGTAGAGATGAAGACCTGGGCATGTTGATCCAGTTATGTTAATTGCTGACTGCCCTGAAGACCCAAGAATCTGTAATGGAATTTTTGGGAGGGTATCTGCCAAGCAATACTTACCTACAGAATTCTTAGGGGAGTATTTAGTTTTGAAAAGTATTCCAGGGGTCTTGCAGAGTGGTCATTGTGTGCATAGTTAGATCTACTGTGTCAGGTATGTTCTGGTCCACCATTGTGAAGGCAGGCGCTTAGCTCCAGGCAAGTTCTGAGCCACTTCCGTGCCCAGGCATTGATTCACTGACCAGCCAGTGCCAAAACTGCCTCCACACTATCCAAAAGGTGAGTGTCCTTCAGCTCTGCTAAGTAAAAGCCCTTGAGCTTCTATGTAAGGATGAAACTTCTCATACCTATTTCTGAAGTTAAGCACAAAACTCCAATGGTTAGAATGCAATTCCATATGCTTCAAACAGCTGTTATCCACCAGACACATAGTGTTAACTGTCATCTGGAAAATCAAGAAATGCAAGTTTCAGCTTGCAATATAAGCTTCAAATCAACTAATACATGCTGCAAGAGTTACTATTGCTGCACAGCACAACAAAATGTGTTTCCCTCTGAGATGTTTGGAGAAGGACATGTGCTGGGATCCAGATGAGCTCGGTGGGTGGATGTTGGTATGTGTGACGTTGAGAGGAGTGAGCTCTGCACTGTTTGTCCGGGCTCCACCTGGGAGTGACTGATGCCTGGAAATGTGCCACTTGTGCATGGGCAGAGGTTGCAGTGGGAAAGGTCATGGTCTGAAGAGGGATAATGGCTAGTTACACATGACACTGGTGTACTTTGTATTGGCTCAGTTTTCCCAAATAGCATTTTCAGGGTAGTTGTGGGAGGATTGAATTTAAGCTTTCCTCTCACAATTCAGAGGAATTTGAGCTAGCTCAAACCAAAAATGTGCTTTCGTGCAGGCACCCATTAGGCTGTAACAGCAAGGTAAGCTCTTGTTGGTCACTATTGCCTGCAGGATCTCTCAGCTATGTGGGAAACAGCATGAAACGCTGTTTGCACCATGGTGGGTACTTCTGTTCCAGAGATCTGCTGATTGTTCAGGTTGAGGACAGTGAAGGCAGAAGAATGGGGACTTTGTATCCCCTGTGCAGCAGTTCATAAGTTACGGTTAAGTTAAAAATTCCACCTGCAGAAATAAAAAGGGATGGTCAAGGTAATAGTGCAGACACTTCAGTTCTGTAGCATTGCTTTCCAAAGCATACCCTCCTTATTAAATGGGAGACTGAGATGGAATAAGACCTGTGTTTCTGCCCTCTTTCCCACTTTGTCATGGCACTTGGAGGGGAAGAGTTGTGCTGAGAAGCCAGTGGCATGCTGTTTGGTTTAATTTAAGGTCCTAGTTCTGTTGTCTGTACAGGATCTCACCTGCTTTTGCAGATTCTTTGGTGATTAGGGGAGGGAATTCTTGGAGCACTTGCCCCATAAGCTCTTGCATCAAGCTGTGCTGTCAATCACCAGATTTGTTTCACTTGGCATAATGGTGGCTTAATATACTTCTCCCTGTCCCTTCCCTCTGCCACTACCCCAGTTAGCTTTAAACCAGGTAACTTCCCTGATACAACCCCATGTACAAAGTGTTCTGCTGGATGAGGCAGAGCAGAAAGCTCTGGCAGAGAGCAATGTAAGTGGGATCCTGACCCTGGTGGGGACATGTTTGCACTAGAATGTCAGTGGGAAGGTCTTCATTCAGAAGAGGAGCTGGAACACATGTTCACCATATGCACTTAATTTCATGCTCTGCAGAAGTTGTTCCTCTGAGGGATCCTAGAGAGGATGAGTTATTGAAATTATCAATGGTTGGATCTTGTGGGCAGGTGGGTGCAAGTCAGGTATCCTGCAGTGCCCTAGCCTGTTAGTAGCTGTTTCTGAGGGATGTTAAGGCTGGAGCTGTCATCCTTAATGTGAAATGAGGGGGGCAGAATTTATAGTTCGAGTTTAAAGTGGAAAAGCTCTGCTAGTGAAGACCATGTTTTAAAGCAAACACCAGCTTGTATTGCTCCAAAACGATGGTGGTGTGAATTTAAAAGCAAGAGAATCATAATATCAACAAGGGGAAGCTTTATCACAGGGAGGACAGGAGAGCATTGGAGCAGGCTGCACGAGAAGGTTGGGCAGCCTCTGTCCTTGGGGGGCTTTGAAGGCCAGCCTGGATAAAGCCCTGAGCAGCGTGGCTGGTCTTGGAGCTGGCCCTGCTCCAAATGGGGGTGAGGAACCTCCTGATGTCCCTGCCCACCAGAACCACCCCATTCCTGACACTGTTCTGTGTCTGATTAAAAGCAAACATGGAATACATCCATTCTTGAAACAAACTCAGAAGGGGGCAGATGACACAGATGAGATCTACACTCTGGGGTGGATCTATGACTTTTGGTGGGAACCCAGTATGTGCTAACAAGGGGTGATCTTCGCTGGTCAGGATGCTCTGTTTTGCTAAGCTGTTAAAGGATAATGAAAAGCAGAACTGTATTATGATGCCTTTCCACAAGAACGTGCCTCATTTGCATGATAATTTGTGAAGCACTTTATATATATATAGTGCTTTCTGTGATAGAAATTGTCCAAAGGAGTTTTGAATCTTGTGCCTCCTATTTTCTCTGTATTCCCTTCAGTTGCAGGGCAGCACCCTCCAGCACAGAGAAGGTGGTGGGATATCCTATTTTAGGGTAGATCAGAAGTGGGAAGAATTAATGCTTTAATAGCCTGGTGCTTGTTCTCACTGTGTGTTGGGCTGCGTAAAGCTGGAGATGCTCAGTGTTCTTCAAGGACCCAGAGCTGGTTATCTTGACAGCTTTTTAACACAGGTGCTTCAATGTCTATTTGCATTTCAGCTGGGATGTTGTCCCTATTATCCTGCTTGGAAAGCTGAGCATGAGCAGCACCACGTAACCTGGAAGATGATGGCATGGTAGATCTGCCATTTTCCTCCTTGTTCACAGAATCATAGAACACCAGGTTGGAAGAGAGCTCAAGGATCATCTGGTCCAACCTTTCTAGATAAAGCATTACCTAGACTAAATGGCCCACCACATTTCCCAGCCAAATCCTTAGAGTCCAGTGTTGGGGAATCCATCGCTTCCCCAGGAGATAATTCCAATGGTTGATTGTTCTCATTGTGAAAAACCTTCCCCTTGTGTCCAGTCAGAATCTCCCCAGGAGTAACTTGTGCCCATCACCCTTCATCTTTTCCTTGGGACTCCTTGTCAAAAGGGAGTCTCTGCCTTCTTTGTAGGCACCCTTAAATACTGCAACATGGTGATCAGTGCTCTCATGAGCCATCTTTTCTCTAGGCTGAGCAAGGCCAGCTCTGTCAGCCTTTCCTCACATGTCCACATTCATCTTTGTGGCCCTTCTCTGGATCTTCTGCATCCTGCCCACATCTTTTTTCTATAGCAGGGCCCAAAGCTGAACACAGTATTCTAGGTCTGGCCTGAGAAGCAGTGAATAGAGAGGAATAATGACGTCTTGATACTCTCCCGTTGGTCTGTACTGGCTGTCAGAGTCAGCAGTTTCTGAAAGGAGAGTGTCTGTGGAGTGACACTGAGCAAATACTGCTCTGAGTGGTTCAATGCTGGCAAAACGAGCTCATGGCTGCTGTGTGAAGGCAGAGCTCGATGTGGCCCCTCTGGTTTTTGGCTGGCTGAGCCGGTCGCGGCCCATCACCGTCCTGCTGCCATCAGCAGAGGGCAGCGCTGCTGCTCTCAGCCCTCCTGCCTTGGCAAATCCGCCTGGCACAGGAGGCTGTGTCTGCGACCGGTTATTTTTAGCGTTCAACTTGATAGAAAATGGGAAACCCCACAGCAGTTTAGCCACCTGCAGAGCTGTTTGCGTGACGTTGCTGTAACCCACATGTGTGCACAGACTTGTATTACACTGTGTTAGGTTTGACTGCTACAGGAAGAACACAAACACGCAGTACACGAGATTTAAATCTGAGCCCTGTTCAGTGTAAGGTCTCATAGGAGAAAGAACTTCTGTGCTCTGCAAAACCCTGGCATCAAATGCAGGGTGGCAAAGAAGGAAAACTTGCTGACCTGCCAGGGACAAAGCTCCTCTCTCTCCCATCTCTTCTGGTTTCCTGAGCTATGGCAAAAGCCACCTATCACAGTTGGACTCCGTGATCTTTAAGGTCTTCTCCAACCCAAATGATGCTATGATTGCTGTTGCAGTAAAGAAATGCTCTTAGGAGTGGTTGATATTGCAGCTGCCTTGGATCAGGTAGGATTGTCCTACCTTCCTTTGGCCTTCATGTTTTCCTTCCGACTCTGTGTGCTGAGTGCAATATAACATAGGGCTTTTACTTTCCTTATTGAGCATATTTCCCATGGTGAAGAGATGGGAACAGCAGCAGCACACATGGCTTTTGGTGGGGGTAGGCTTGAACAGATTCAACCCCCTCCTGCAGCACAATGCTATTCCTTTTGGGTTTTTAGGCTGGATTAGTTGTCTGCAAGGTTGAATGAGTTAAAAAGCACCAGGACTTTCCCTTTTTGGCAACAGCAAACCACAGGGGTTGTTAAACACATCTGCACAGGCAGCTGGGATCCATGCAGGGATTCCTCATCCGGTTATTGCATACTGTTAAGATGCAAAACTTCTCTAAGGGTCTGTGTGCAACATGAAATGGAGCTTGCTGCAGCTGAGGAGGGAATTACTATGGAGTTTGAGGCCGGGGAGCTTTGAGGACTTTTGTTGATCTGTTGACACAAATTGCCACAAGACCCTCTTAACTCTTGGAAAGCACCTTAATGCTCAGACCAGTGCATAGAGTGTAAAATGATCCACATTTATTCACCTTTAATAATAGCAAAGCTTCAAACCGTGGCGTGGGTTTGCTCATCTACAGCATCAGTGCTTGAAACTGTGTGAGGTTTTCTGGATGGATTTATTGCTCTCCTGGCACTGCCAAAGCAGGAGGGAACTGAATGAGCTGGAATTTTGCACTGGTACTTTGTTTTCTGGGAGAAGGAGGCTGCAAAGGTGGGACTTCTGCTTTGTGCTTTATAATAGAGAATAAAAGGGAGCTGGTGCAGGGGAAAGAGAACAAGTCCAGACTTGGTTATATATGTGAAGGTATATGTGAGCAGCAGGGATGGTGCTGCATTAACACTCTGTATCTGCTGCTTTTGCTGTCTTTACCATCAAACTTGAGTTACTGAAGTTCTCAACCTTCCTCTGCATTGACTTTTTCACACGCCTGTGTCTGAGAAAGGAGATGCTGTCCTCACAGGTCCCATTGCCCAGCATGGAGAAGAAGGAGAGATGATGGTTGAATTTAACACCTCGGGTTTGCACCAAGCACAGCCTTGGTGATAAATCTCCAGCCCAAACGTTGCATATGATGGTTGCTGCCAACCCCATGCACAAGTCAGGCCACAGAGCTCATAAGACTGATAACATCACACTGCTGTGCGTTGTTCTGCTTTGTAAAGGGAAACGGATCTCTTCAGCCATTGAGCTTCTTGCCCTCTAGATTAGTTTCTTTCCCTTCCCTTTAATTCACCATGAAAAAGACAAGACGGAAGCAGCTTTCTGTTTATTAGTTTCCATTAAGCAGTTTGAAACTACCACTTTGAAGCTATTTAACCTTACAGAGAGAGGTTGCACACTGGAGTGGGGTCTTTTGCCTCTGGGAGACTTGGTGGCCACAAGAATAGAAGATGATGTTAATTCCTGATATGAGTCAGCATAAAGTAAAGGGTACTTGGGCCAAGCAAAGGGCTGATAACTCCTCAGCTGTAATTGCAAACTTTCATTTATATATAAAGTTCTTTGGCTTAAATGGGTTCTTTTAAACTACCAAGTATGTAGTTAATTAGCCCAGTGGTAAACATTACTATGACATTATGGCAGGCAAGCCCTTCAATAAACAGCACTCGGTAGATGGTGGCACTTCGAAGCTATTGCTGAGCAACCTGTCAAAGGTTGTTGCCAGAGGAAAATGTTTAATAATGTATGTTACTGTACAGTGAAATGGTGCCCGAGTGTCTGGGGAACCCAGAGCTGGTGGGTGAGGTACTCCCAGTCCTGAAGGGACATTGAAACCCTTGTGGAAATGGGCTAATGCTCATCTCCAGCCTCATTGCTGGATCCCTCTCCAGCTTTCTTGTAGCCCCCCTTTTTAGATATTGGAAGGCTACTTGAAGGTCTCCCCAGAGCCTTCTCTTCTTCAGACTGAGACCTTGCAGAGGGGTAGAAAAGGCCTTGACTCTGTGTAAGCATTGCTCAGCAGCAAGGAAAACATCCCTCTGTTATCAACACTGTTTCCAGCACAAGTCCAAAACATAGCCCCATACTACCTGCTGTGAAGAAAATTAACTCCATCCCTGCTAAAAGCAGCGCACCATTAAATACCACTTGGCTCTTGTGTGCTATCAGATTAATGCTGGGTGTTTAAAATAGGGAAATTAAACTGTGTAAGGAGAAGGTGTCTGTCCATAGTGAAGTGCATGTCAGAGACCAAGTCCCTGAGGAACGGTGTGATCCAGTGGCTGAGCCGCCTGCCTGGCTCCTCTGTCTATCCCACGTCTTGGGTTGGCAATTCAGAGCTTTCAATTGTATGTGGTGCCAAGCAGGGTTTCATTTTCTTTTTAGAGTCTCTAAAGCAAACAGGATACTTACGTATGAGTGCTTAAAAATAGATTTCCAAGCCCCAAGGATATGCTTGTTTTTGAGAATTGACCGTTTTTCTATCCACTGTTGGGAAGCAGCTAGCCTTGGTTTGCAAGGCCGTGCACGGCAAGGCACTGCAATACTGCGAGGGAGAGGCACCATCTCTGGGACTTAGGTCTCCTACAGAGCCAGCACATCCATGCACTGCCTCCCTTGCCTGCTGCTCCGGCACTGAATCCAGCCGCTCTGTCTTCACTATTCCAAGCTTACAAACCGCAGCCCCACACCTCTGTGTCCGACCATGTGAGTCACAGCGGGATGACTCAGGCGATGGGGAGCAGAGCAGAATGTGGATGTTTCATAGCTCTGTGTGCAAAGGGCTCCTGGCACCCGCCCCATGAATGTTGAATCATAAACAGCGTGGTTTGGGTTGGAAGGGACCTTAAAGTTCATCCAGTTCTAACCCCAATGCCACAGGCAGGGACACCTTCCACTAGCCCACTCCTCATCCTTGCTGCTGCTTGGCTTTTTCAAGTGAAGAAATTAGCTCAAATATTGAGTCATGTTTTTGCTTTTGGTCAAACATTTTTTCAATGCTGTGTATCCATTGCATAACTGGCAGCACGAGGCTTATGGCATTGGAGATGGAAAAAAACAGGGAAGCCTTTTTGGTAAATGTTTGCAGCCTTCAAGTGAACTCCTGAAAATAGCAATACAGGTTTTTCAGGAAAATATCTCTTACCAAAGACATCTGGGGGAGGAGGGTGGGATGTCTTAGGGTGGAAGGGGAAAAACAGTGCACTATGGAGTTAATACAGCCTTATCTGGTCATCTGGGAAGGCAGAAGTCACTGAGACCTGCTTTATATGTGTCCCTTTGATCAACTTTATGAACATGTGCTCTGCACATGTGTACCTCTTGGTTAATATATTCTCAGAAAGATGCTGGAACAAGGACTTGAAGGGTTGTTCCGGTGAGCAGCCGTCTCCTTGTGCTTGAGTTACAGGCTCAGGAAGTTCCAGATGCTCATGCAGTCCTTCAGGGATCCTTTAGGACTGGCTCCAATCCTCTCCAGCTCCCTTTGCCCTAAAACATTCCCAGAGGTATCGCTGGGTCTATTTACTGTGGTGAGGTCTGCTTGCTGTGGCAGGCAAGCGAAGCAGCACTCCCTGGTTAAACATCTCCCCAAATGGAGCATCGCACTCCCTTGGGCATCCCTGGCATCTCTCATCAGCATTTGACATGCTTCAATTTGGTCTGAATCCCTGTGACAAGTGTTACACGGAACTGCAGGGGGGGAAAATCCAGCCTGGTGCCCCAGTAGAGAGCAGGCTGCCCTCTTTCAAAGCCTTGATCTTTTAGATAAGAAGAGATGAACCACAAGAAGTTACCCTAAAATTCCTTTAAACCAAACTCTAGAGATTTTTGCCTTTTGTACCAGAAAGGCCATTTAGTTTGTCTGCTGCCTTGAAGAACTACTTACTATGCATTTAATGGCACCAATTAAAGGGAGTGTCACCTAATAACCTTTGGTCAGCCCCAAATTGGTCAAGCAGTTGGACAAGATGATCACTATAGGTCCCTTAAAACTGAAGCAGTTCTGTTCTGTTCTCTCCTGTTCTGTTCCGTTCTGTTCAGTTCTGATAGCAACTCCTCGCAGCAGATCAGCATCTCAACAAGCCTTTTTCTTTTCTACTGCTTTAAATTGTGAAGCCCATTGAGCAAGTAGGAGATGATTTACCCTCAATCTGCAGTAAAACTGCACTTGTTGAAATTATAGCTGCTGCTAACAGGTTTCCAGTGCTGCTCCTCTGCTGGCCTTGCTAGTTGGGTGAAAGCCAAAGCTTCTCAAGCTTTCTATTTCTTGGTGGTCCCTGAAGAGAAGCAAAACAACCCAAAATTTAGAAGGAAACCTGTGGTTTACTGAGCTTCAGTAAAGCTGTGGGCCTCTCCCTGCCCCCGGTGCTGCATCCAGCTCTGGGGACATAAGGGCAATGGAGCTGCTTGAGTGAGTCTGGAGGAGGGCATGAAGATGCTCAGAGAGGCTGCTATGGAGACAGGTTGAGAGAGCTGGGGTTGTTCTGCCTGGAGAAGAGAAGGCTCCAGGGAGACCTTAGGGCAGCTTCCAGTACCTAAAGGGGCTACAAGAAAGCTGGAGAGGGGCTTTTGACAGAGGCCTGCAGGACCAGGTTCTACTTCACTTTTGCACATAAGTGTTATACCCTTGAATTGTTTGTTGCAGGACATGTGCATGCTTCCAGAAGATATGGAGAAGGTGAGGACAGCAAAGACTATTGTCACAATGTGGATTTTTCCATTTTATAGTGGCAAAGCCAACTGACAGGAGGTGTTTCTCAATAACAGAAATTTCCAATAGATCTTTAGATCTATCTTTAGAAATACCGTATGTCCCCTCTTCTTCCCTTCTGTGGGTGAACCGACAAACCTAAAATGCCTACTGCTGCACTTACATTGAGTCTTAATCCACTAGTTAAATATTTTAATTATTTTAAAATCATGGAAATATTTTAGAATGCTACATTTCCACTTTTCATTCCATCGCTTTCCAGCACATTCTTGCAGACCAAATGTTACAGTCATTACAGTCACTTTAAAGTTCCATTAGGATTTATGTAGAATTTGTTGCAACTACATGCTTATGGATGGGGTTTATCTCATGCTTTTACTATCAGGAGGTAGGGAAAGGTGTTAGGTTTTGTGTGTGTGCTTAAGATTCTGTGTGTTTGCTGTAAAAAAATAAATGACAATATACATAACAAGCACAGTAACTGTAACATCCGCAGTGATTTAAGCAGTTTCTCACGGTTTTAAGTTGGAGAAGGGATCCAAATGGTATTAGTTGTGTGGCCAGATAGGCAGCCCACTTGAGCTTATAAACAAAGATAAAGTTGAGAAGATAACGCTGTCACACATAACTGTGTGTGCTGAATGTCAATGTTTTTAAAAGTTTGAAAAGAGGAGTTAATGGTATAGTTATTGCAAAGAATAGCATTTTATGCAAAAGAGCTTCAGAAATGTGCACAGCACTGGTCTTGTTGGAACAGGAAGTTCTGCATTTGATAGGAAGCTCTTGGTGTCCCTAAAGTGCATTTTAAAACAAAAAACACCCAGTAAATCACACACCAAAACCAACAAATTTGTAAATTAGCTTTAGAAATCGCTTTTTGTGAAAAGGTGTTTCAGAAAGGAGCTGATGTTTCTCTATAATGTGTGAACCAAAAATAATATGCTTTCAGCCCCAGGAGACCAGTGAAGGTAGATAAGTGAATTAGAAACCGCAGAGTGAGAACTACCAAGTGAGGCAAGTTCACATCAGCTACCTCTCTTGTGCAGATGACTGGGGACTGACATCTCCCATACAAAGACAGGCTGGGAAAGTTGGGGCTGTTCAGCCTGGAGAAGA
>JBAFWW010018650.1:0-16756 GCA_036873685.1 Agapornis canus
TTTTCTCAGAATTTCTTCTTAACCCCCCCCCCCCAAAAAAAAAAAAAAAATCCCAAACAAGAAAGCCCAGAAACCAAACCAACCCCCCTAACATTGTCACAGTTTGCTCTAGTCACATCAACTGATCATCAATCCAAATGACTCCCAAAAGGGCAGATGGTAGGAACCATATTCAGAGGTTTGCTGCACTCAGTTTGAATACACAAATGGCAAAATCAGCCAGTTGGGTAGAAAGCCTCTGATGTTGCAGCAAACAACCACAGCAATCACTTGAATTCTCAAGGTCAAGCAGTAGAAAAGAGTGGCTCATTTTTGAGGCAAGCAGGACCGGTATCCCTGAATTTTGAGCCCCAGGAAGATGTACAGAAAGTGTGGGCATTCCTACCTTGCATCCAGGGGAGAACATTCCTGCCATTTCACTTCTGGTAGCAGGAGGGACACCAGGTTTGAAGCAGCCAAGGTCATAGAAGGAAGCACACTGCTATCTTCCCTTCTGATCATGATTTAATTCATGGTCCAACGAACTCCTGAGAGGTCAACAAGCGATCAAGAAGCCGGTACCCACAAAGGCTTTCCTAGTCGGCTGTCCAGCAATAAGCTCATGGCATGGCCCAGCCAAACAGCTTCACAGGAGTCAAAAGCAAGGCTTCAATTTCTACAGAAGGAAACTCTCCATTTCAAGTCCTCGCACCTCATCACTAAAATCCATGACAGGCACAACTCCACTAAGGAAAAGAGCTGGGGTGGCTGGAAATAAGAAAAGCATCTACCAAGAATTCTGCTTATTAGCTGTCTGCACAGCTAAAGTAATAGGGCTGAAGGAGATGGATGTTTTTGCCATTGATGACTTCTGCTGGACCATGTGAATGTTGCCCTTTGTATCCATAACAAGAATGTTTTTCAGTTGGAATAACTCACATTCTATTGCTCAATGTAAAGCTAAACTCTCCTGTTTAACCCCATACCCCAAATCTCTGGACATCATTTCAGTTCAGCAAATGTGGAAATTTTTCATTCTTCAGCTAAAACTGCCTTTGCTAACAAACCAGAACAGACGTTTAGAAAAGGAAATAGTTGATTATTGAAAAAGCCTGCCTGCTATTTTCAACAATCAACATAATGCTGGGGTCTTACTGTGGTATGCCTTCTGGACAGACACTCCAAGACTCTTGAATTAACATACAACTACATTTTTACAAAAGATGAAGAAAATGAATAAAGGACAAACAAGAAAGGACATGATTACTGGTGTAATCTCTGCACATCAGCTCTGTTTCAGCTCTTCTGTCAAATTGCATATAGGAACACAGCCTGAAGGACTGAAGTGAAGTTTTTCTTCCAATATTTAAGACAATCGCTGACTTAGGGGAACAGTACTGCAGAAAGAGCAAGGATATACTTTTGGGATCAACCAATTCAGTCAAGCTTTTTTCCTCCTACACAAACAAGATCATCCCACAATACAGCCAGATGAATAATCTTACTGATGATTATACTGCTGACTGTACTGAAAGGTGTCAAACTAAGAAAACCAATATACATCATTTTGTGTGACAAAAAAAAGCCTTACTGTATATGCAGAGATAGGCAGCATAAACTAGATGGAGCTAGATGTTTCAGCAGGACATAAAACTTGCAAAAGCAAAGCAAATTTTGAACGACTAGGAATCATTGACAATTTATTGTTGCTATATAGGCTTATTTGGAAACTATTCCCATTTATTAAAAATTCTTAATTCCATAAACAGTTTAAACGCACACAGCTTCAACAGCTGCCATCTTAAGTGATGCATGTCTTAACATTTAACCTAACTTTGGCCATGCATTTACTTTCTCACGTGTACTTGCAATTAACTTCAGCTAAATAAAAATAGATATTTATGTACCTTCCCAAGACAACAGAAGAGTAATATTATTTTAAAGTTTTCCAGCTGAGCATCATACTAGCTCAGTGGCTGGTCATAAAAGAAGGGTGGCATTAAGCCTCTTACCCATAAATGTTCCTAATTAAAGGGAAAGATAAAGTAGTCACAAGAAATCCCCAAACATTCAGTTCACCCCTTATACAACCAGAAAACAACAACTGAATTCCATAAATATGCAAAAAACTCTGGGAACAAGAATTATGAAAGAACAGTCGCTAAAAAAGCAATTGACTGAGATAAAAGATGTGGTGAGCAGAGATACCAGTTTCAGCGCTTAGGTATCTTTTAATGATCGTGTTTCATAACTTATGTGCTCTCATGCTAGCCAAATTTTGAACTTGCCTAATCTGAAAGCCAGTCACTCCATACAGAATTTCTTAATCTCTTTTCTGAAACCTCTAATATTTACCTCTTCAACACTGCATTGGTTGTTACCTGACCTCAAATTGTTAACGCCTTTCCAAGCTGGGGAATAGAGATCAAAGGATAAACTAATCCCTGCATAGATGTGTCTCAGATGGACACCTACTTGGTGTCCACCTGAGGCATACAAAAAGCTTGCTCTGGGCAGAAAAACAGTATGTTCAACATCTCCCTCGGGATGTTGAAATAAAAGGACTAGAAAAGTCTCAGCAACAACACAGCTAAAAAGGGGAAAAAAAAAAACCCAAACCACAAAAAGAAAACTAACAAAAACCCCCCACCCCAAAACAAAACAAACAAAAAATCCCAACAAACAAAACAAACAAGCAAACAAACAAAACCACACACACACACAATACCCCACACAAACCACCCTCCCCCCCCAATCTTGTGAGAAGATTTAAACATCACAGGTGGAAGGCTTTATAGGGCTAGTTGAACAATGCAGTCACAGGAGAAAACCATGATCTTCTTGCTACCCAGTAATGACATCAGAGCCTTCTTTCCCACTCTCTTCATCACACTTATGTGAAAGGCCTGTGTTTAGGAAGTGTCCTGCAATCACCCACGCTATTTTGTGCTTTAATATAGTGCTAAAAATTCATAGAACATTCATAGGATGGTTTGGGTTGGAAGGGACATTAAAGATTATCTGATTGCAACCCTTCTGCCACCAGCAGAGACACCTTCCACTAGACCAGGCTGCTCAAAGCCCCATCCAGCCTGGCCTTGAATACTGCCAGAGATTGTGGCAGCCACAACTTCTCTAGACAATCTGTCCCAGTGTCTCACCCCCCTCACAGTAAAGAATTTCCTCCTCATGCCTAATCTGTATCTGCCCTCTTTCAATTTAAAGCCATTCCCCCTTGTTCTATTACTACATGCTTTTGTAAAAAGTCCCTCTCCAGATTTCCTGTAGGCCCCGTTAGGCACTGGAAGGCTGCTCTAAGGTCTCCCCGGAACCTTCTCTTCTCAAAGCTGAACATGTCCTCTGAAAAAAATTAAAACCCTCATCCCCATATAACTTTTTCACACATCCCACCACCTCTCTCCCAGCCCAAAATGATCACAGCTATTGAGCCAGGTGTTCCAGTCACCAGAGAAGGGCACCACAGCACACTGGAGATGAGAGAATAACATCTGGACTTAAAGCAGACTTTTGAGAGGCTTAGTATACCCGAAGATCCACTGATTCAGCACCATAACAGGCAGTATGTGCCCAATGGGATGGATGGCCATGTGCCTTCACAAAGAACTTTTGACTTCAGACAGCTACAACAATCTCAACCGGAAAACCTCCATGCAAAATCTGTTTATAGCATTGCTTTTGCTAAACAAGGAATATAAATTTTATGACAACTGCAGGACTTTGGGTTCAGGTGAGCAATTTAAAACACAGGGTTTTTTTTTCAAGCTTCCCTTAAAATAGAAGCATTACTTGAAATATCAACAGATAAAGCGTTAGTGATACTAAAATCACATTTTTCTAGGGCAAACGTAAATATAGGATTAAACCAAATACAAACTTTGCCACTTTTGCTGCAGAAGTACTAAAAATCACATTTGTCTAACATTTTAATCTATTATATTTAGTATTTTAAGTAATGTCTCCACTACACTGTAATTGAATCTTTAAATATTTTGTTCTTGTTCATTTAGAACAAAGATAAACACGAGCTATAAAAAGCCTTCTCATGTTTGTATTTTCTAAGTTTATAGCTCAGTTTTACTACTACTGTCATTCCAGGTCAGAGAGTATAATGCTGCGAGTTTCAATAAAGGCTGTCAGTTCACTAGTATTTATTTTTATAGGAAGAACCTTAAGGAAAACATTATCTCTGCTTACACTGATTGAGAAAAATATGCTTAAACTCTGCTGCTGTTTGCAAGTGGGTCCCTGTTGGGATTATTTATGTAAGTGGCAGAGAGATGCAGACATATCAAATGAAATGGCCAAAACCAGAGCACACTTCTGCCCAAGATTACAGTCATCTCTTAGAAACTGACTGGCTTGATCATGGGTGTATTTATACTTTGAATTTTAATTTATTTTAAATATCCAAGGTTCTCTGGAAGGCAGTGCTGGTGCTATGAGTGAGCCAGGAATCTAACCACAAGGTCCTGGAACTACATTCAGTAGGAGGAGGAAAAAGGCATCAGATAAAAGAATATGCACACAAGAAGGAAATGCTTCAGATACAATTGCTTTTGCATATTTAGTGAGGTTATTCATGCATGGAAGTAATTTCTTGTTGTTACTGGAGATTTGTAAATCTTCTCAAACTTTTCAACCATTACTGTACATCAACAGTACTTTGAGCAGCATACATACTGAAACATGGCTTGAGTCAGCTTCAGCAGAAAACATTCACCAACCCCCCTTTCTTCATGCAGACATTCATGTGTGCACACATAAAGGTTTGGGGAACCAAAAGCCTTCTCACTGCATCCTCTCTCCTGTCCTCATATCCCCTGACTTTTATATCTCATTCTACATCCACAGGTTTCCAACCCATTTCACCAGGTTTACTTTGCTCATTAACAAGGCAACAGATGGACAGAGAGCAAAGAAATTGTGCGGAAACGAACATTTAACAGGGTCAAAAGACACCATAAAGGCAATTAGCATCATGTACAGAGTCTGGAAAAAACAGTCATGACACCACTATGGCATTTGGCAATAACTATAGTGCTTAAACAACACCATTTAGGAATTTCAAGAATATCTAGCAACGGTTATGTAGAAATAAACCATCAGGCAGAATTAACTGAAATAAATGTTGATTTCAGCTGTAGAAATATTATTGCTTTCCTGGAGTTAGAATAATTCAGGGGGAAGGATTAGCTTAAGAGAACTCCACTGGTATGACCTGTTCAATCAAAATAAAAGCAAGACTATAAAGCACTTGAATACTATTGTGTTCAATAGTTGGGGGCTTTTCAAATAACATTTAATTTTCAAGAGGTGAGAGTGAGTAAGCAGAAGGAGAAAGTATACAGAACTGTAACATCGAGAAAATTAGTATTTTGGGAGGGTTGTCCTTTGGTTTTT
This sequence comes from Agapornis canus, assembly GCA_036873685.1. Classification (NCBI taxonomy): domain Eukaryota; kingdom Metazoa; phylum Chordata; class Aves; order Psittaciformes; family Psittacidae; genus Agapornis; species Agapornis canus. The sequence continues at coordinate 5,401 of JBAFWW010018650.1, forward strand.
GTGATTTGGCTTTGTTTCCGAAATTTAAAGGAACATAAACACATGCAAATAATTATATTGGGATATTTGAAATAGACTATGCATGCACCAAGTTACTAAGCTGGAAGTGAGACTTCTGAAGGCTTCATTTCCTAAGGCTCATAGCCATATATTGCGTTACAGGTAATGAGCTCCTACATTATAGTGTTGGACAGCATAGGACATTGCCAGTGCTTCACAGCACCATCTAATGAGATACGCTGGGTACGATGTGTGACCAGAGGCTCTGTGCTTATATGTAGTCCCCCTCCTTGACAGGAGATGAAAGAAACTGCCTCTGGCAAAGAAATTAAATAATTGCAGTCGGAGGAGGAAGGATGGCTACAGAGGAAATTGAAGTCCAAGGGAGCTGCAAAAGGATGGCGTGCATTTGAAAAGATGACAGAAGCACATCCAGAGGAGGTGAATATCAGTCTGGGCAAAGGAGTGAGGAAGCCTAGGCTTAGTAAGTTTTGCTAACCAATTCTTTGTCTCTGATTAGGTTTCTAAGGAGTTATAAAATACAAATGCTGTCCTTTTAAAAGACTCTAATAAAAAGGAATATTTGATGAACACAAAGCAAGTTACTGAAGCGTCTTTATGCTTTGAGAACTCAAAAAACTGAACATGGTCTTGTGTGTGGCCACATGGCTTTTCACTTTTCAGGGTATCCCATTCCAGCTACACCTCCTCCAAGACCCTTCCATCACCTCGCAACAGACATGGTTTCATGCTAAACCGCACACTACACTACTCACCCATTATTCATGGCTATATATATGTATATATATAATTTTCCCCGAAGATCCAACTCCTTCACTGTTTAAGAAATATTTGCCTTTACAAAACTAAAATGTCATTGCTAGCATAGATCAGGGATCAAGCTACCATCCACCTCAAAATTAGGAGCTCACCCAACTTAAAGTTGACATAAAAAGGTTCTACTTTATGCCCTGGTATTTGTCTTTCTTATCTGAACTCACTGGTCTAGTAATGTGAGCATTTATTAAACCAAATATGCCACTAGCAAACTCCTACTCTCCATGGGATTCTTCTCCTTGGTTTGCAAAACCAAAGATAGAAGCAGCATTAGCAGCTGTCAAAGTCATAGAGTCATCTCTGTGCAAGGATGACCGCTGCACTTCAATTAAAGGATTAAGAGGAAGAACATGGAGGAGAGAATGTAGTCCAGAAGGGAAGCCACAAGTGACAACTGCTACTCTTCCAAACTCTTCCAATGCTTTCTCCTTGTTCTTCAACACCATCACTTGTCACTCTGCTTCTGACCCAGGCTTCATATTGACACAACCCGACTCAGCCACCTCTAGCGTGACACCTCCTCCAGCCATTTTACTGCTCCTCTGCAAATTGCAGCTTTATTGAATTATTTAAGGAACCAGACTGGTTTGACAGAGTTCTTGCTTCCTCAACTGGGTGTGTTAAGAGGAGCCCAAGACAAGACTGACTGTCATAGCAGCTACACAAGGTTGTGTACACTGCCCAGAGGTAGGATTTAATTACTAGTCAAAAGCAGCCAATCTCCCCCCTTATTACAGAAGACAATTATAATTTGCTTATATTTATTATGACATCCTTGCAGAAATGTTCATGACTCCTTGTAAACAATTTCATACCCTGCAAGGGAGAGGCAGAAATTTCCCTCATAGTTTCCATATTCAACCCATTTAGCATACAAAATGTGAATCTTCAATACCTCAATTTTTTCTATGTTGCTGAAAAAAAGAATTTATTATTCTCTGGGAAAATAAAAGACAATGACATACTAAAGAGTTTATCTGCATGTGGCTGATAAAACCTTTCTCAAAAGGGAGACATTGATCTTAAGTCCTGTGTAGAAAAACCAGAGAGGTTCCAACCCATAGAGGGCTGGTTCACATATTTTCACTTAAACTCCCCTAATGATACAGCCACAGTGATTAAAAAAGTCCTACGAATGCACACAAAAAAAGCCCTGATATGCAAGCAGGCAAACTGCACCACAAAATGTTCTACCCAGAGGTATAAAAACAGTCTGGGAAGATTATTACATTGCATTCATTTAGTATGATTATGCTTGTACATTGCAAAGACAGAAAAGATGCATTTTATGGATGCTAAACAGATGCTTGTACCTTGGGCAATTTTTGTCTCTAGCTTAGCTTTCTTTTGTCTTTAAAAATAACAATGCATGAAATATAGAGATATTATCACTAATCCATACAGTTTTTCATAAGCAGAATATCCATGTCTTGGAAGACCAAGATTTTCCTCTACCGTAGGCAAGATGCCTCAAGCATTTCAGGTTTGAGCCACAATGTTTTCTATGACCAGCTGCTTTCTAGGGCATGCAGACTTCAAGAACGTCTGAAGTTTTGCCTAGCAACTGAGACAAAGCATAGACTGCCCCCAATTTAAACATTTTCTTCCATACATATTGCATGAAGTTATGCCAATTTCTGCTGCTTGATCTGCTACATGATTATCATCCCACATGAAAATTCTTACCATTTTATTTGCAGCTGAATACATTTTTCCTACCATAACAAAAACAAAATTGGGAAGTGCTTTTAACATTAGGTCACTGCTTTATCAAAGCAGAATGATGTCTTTGGGTTTGTTTTTTTTTTATATTTGAAATTCCAGAGAGAAAGGAATGGTACTTTGTATCATTGATGTTATTTCTGATACAAGATTTAATTTTGTTTCGGGGCATCACAAAATTATGCATTTTATTGGATACACATCCTCTTAAGTATTTTCTTCTAGAACAAAAAGTTGGACATAACTTCAGCTTGAAGCATTCCAACACCACTTGCACAATGTTTACTGACTAACAGAGGAATTGTTACTATCAGTTAAACTGATTGTCCATCTCATCCAGCATCCTCAGTCTGACAGTGACCTGCACCAGATTATGTCAGCACGCTTGCAGGGTGGGCAGAGAGGATAACAGTGCTTTCATAGTTAGAGGAGTTTCAGCCTTCTTTATTATTAACTGGTAAAAACCACACAGGTAGGGAGAGCACCACGTCTCTTCACAGAGTTCTCTTGCATCAGAAATCATTACAGAAAGAAAATAAATATCACCCACCACTTCCTCCTGCCCCATAAACCATGATTATTTTTTTTTATCATTTCCTTGCTCACAGATTTTTTCTTTTTTTTGTAATATGCAGCAAGATAGGGAAAAGTGTATCCAGAAAAAGCCAGACACCAGTCTAACTTGAGTTAAATCCATACAATGCCGTTTTAACTAAGGCATGTAACCATGAGTATGCTATTAAAAACTCCCATATCTTATGGCAGCCAATGTACTCCAAGAGTGGTGCCTCAGTCTGACAGCCCACTTCGACAGGGGGTGTGAATTCACACAGAATCTGGGTGCCACTGCAATCTCCCTCTCTCATATCTCCTGATATACTCTGACCTCTGCTGTTACAAAGTGGAATTTATTTTGACTTTTTTTTTCCTTCAGCTCAGTAAGAATTTTCTGTATCTGAAATTATACAAGGCAAAGAAACAATAGGGAAAATCACTTATTTTACATCATAAAGCACAAGAAGTGCTCAAGATTTTCTCTTCCCTTCATGTTCCTCTTATTTATTATAAGCTGCATTTTTTACTATTACACAAACACACATACCCTGTTCTTTTATCATCTGGACTCTTCATATGACACCAAACTGTCCCAACATCATCCTTTCTAAAAATGCATTGGTTTAGGCTTTTTATGACAGATACCAGCAGAACCACCAAGCACACCAATATACAGACTATAACTAACCTGAAACTATTCAAACAACTATTTTTAGACACCACTCTGAGGGGGTTTGTTTGTTTGTGTTCTTTCCAGCTGAAATTGCATTTTCACTACAAAACCATTCTATAATAGACTAGCAAGCTCTCAATTATGTACAAGTCCAGAAGTCCATAATGAATTTTGACAGTACTAGTTAGTAACGGAATCACACTCTTAGTATCCTGAAATTGGCATTCATAAAGTGTAAATTCGAATGATCATGACAGTATTGGTTGTTAAGATTTTGAAAGCAGCAGAACACCACATTTTAAGTGACAAGTGCACCCAGAGGGAAAGAGAAGAAACAAGGAGGTTTCCATCGTGATGCTCTACTTCCAAACTTCTCTTTCCCTCCTGGAACTTAAGTACAGTAAAGGCCTATGCCTTACTTCTCATCACAAATGCTCAAAGAACATTTGCTCTTCCTTTCCCATCATGATGCCTGACACACTTCAAAATGAAACTGTGCCTACAGCTTGCATTATTTCTGCCAGACTGGCTGATTTCCCATGGCTCAGGAGATAATAAAATATTTGATCAAATATTTATAAATAGTAAGAATTTCAGACTGCATCTCCCAGTCAGGTAACGCTTTTGGAAGGAATAGGACAGCAGCACAGTTCCCAATAAGTGTTATTGCATCAAATGTTCTTTTTATTCTCATGTTTAACTATGAAGAAAGACCCTAATCTCAAACCTGCAAGCTCAGCTTCATGCCACACACCTACGTGTTTTAGGGCTACAGATAGAAAATAGTGTTGCTTAGTTATTTGGCAATATTTTCTTCATTTAAAAAGTCTGTTTGCACCAATAACTGTGTTCTTTCACAGAAACAGTAGGTTTGGGTTGGCTTGTTTGTTGTTTGTTTGGTTTTTTTTAATTGTCTATACATAACAATTATATGCATGAAGGTGAAAATAAATCAGTTTCGTTTTTGTTTTGCTCCTGCTGGAACAAACATATCAAAGTTTGCCGTAACACTCCTACTGGAGTAAAAGCAGGAAATGCAGCCTAATATGAATAAACTACTGAATCTTAAAGAACCCTCACTATAACTACAGAACAAAAGCAGTCACTAAAACTCAGCACAGCACCTTACTCCATCACATAGATGTTCAGGGGACAACCTGCTAGCTTACATGCACCATTCTAATGACCATCCTCATGTTTACTTTTGCCTTCTTCTGCAACCACCCTCTGCTGGGAACTAACACAAAGGGCACCCCAAAATGTTACTGCAACTGCAGTAACAAGTACCTCAGCTGTCAGCAAGGATGCCAAGCCATGGGTTATACAGACTACCACAACCGTCCTGTAGGTTTTAACATTGCAGTCAATACCTTAAAATACAGAAGTACTTCAAATAAGTCATGTCAGGACACCTCAGTTTCACACTCAGAATTTTTATTGTTAAAGACAACAGTTTTGCATGATGTAAAGAGGAAGCCTCAGTCTGCTGTGTATCAAGACTACCCAGCAATACCTTGCAAGTGGGCTCAAAACTCCCTTGTTTTAAAGACTATTACAGAATCTAGTAGGTGTTCAATCAAATCAGTGGAGTACTATGGCTAGCTTAACTCTATATTCTTTCAAAAATATGATGAGAAACTGAACATGATTAGACAGGAACTCTAAGAAACCAATTAGGAAAAAAAAAGTAAGTGAACAAAATTCACACAACTAGCATAATACAGAGAATCAGGCAAGTTAAAGTGAAAAGTAACCAAAAGTAAAATGTAGAAGACATTCTCTGGCCATCCTAGAAGAAAAGGAATGATGAAGGTGAATAAACAGTTAATGACACAAATCCTCTGATATTTGGTTAGACAGCTGTCAGATTCCTCAGAGAAGGCTGGGGCTGGGAAAACAACCACTGAGAGCAGAAAAAAAGAAAGTACTGAAGATGGCAAAGCCTGGAAGAATTTGCTTAATTAAAGTTGTTCTGTGTTCTAGAGCGTGCTCTGAGCCACTAGCAATTATCTTCAACTCAGAGCGCTGCAAAGGTCTCGTTGAGTGAAAAATTAAAAGATCCTCTTCAGGGATGTGACAACACAAGAAGAAAGCAGAGTACGAGTTAGAAGGACATTATGAGTGTTCTTCCCAACTTGAGTTTTTTGAAGGCTATTAAATATTGATGATTCCTGATCACCACCAAGCCATAGCTGTTTGGAAAGGAGATACGCTTCGATTTGAAAAGTCACATATAAATATTGTTTGGTTGCTTGGTTTTTTCCCCCCTCCTGTGGCAAATTAACTGGTCTGATATACAAGAAGAAAAACAGTTAAGTGGGCTATTGATGGGCTTAAGTTATGCAACTGGCAAAAAGACTTGCTATTTTATTTAAAGACAGACAGACTGTGGAAATACAGTCTTGTCAAGGAGTTATAAGACCATTACATAACAGTAGGAAGAAGACCATACATGTGAAAAGCAGGTTTCTAAGACACAACATCAGATTAAGATAAGGTATTAAACCGGACTCAAGAGAAGTTATTTCAGATTCCAGGACACTCTAATGTGCTCTTTACAGAATTAGATGACAGACAACAACCATATTATTTATAAACCCAAAATGAGATGCTGCATGAGCATTATGGGGGTAGATGAGAATTCCCTATTCTAATCCTAAATCAAAGCGCTGGTTCAAAGTTCATCAAGAAAAAGCCGAGTTTAGTTATAAAACCTTATTCTTAAAACAGGGCACCTGAACACAAACATAAGATATCCCTGTACATCTCAAAACAATATTAACTTTTTAATTTACAACAGACTTGACCTCAGTTTGTAGTCAGCCACCCCCACACCCTTTTATGCAATGCCACTGCCTTAAGTGGTTATTTACCAGGTTGCATTGGTGCAGTAGTTGTCCTACTCAGTTTGGTAAGACCTATTGCATGTATTGCACTTCAAGACAAGACAGAGAAGAGACTTAAGAGCATGAGGACTACTTATTATAAAGATGTGAGATTGAGAGGGAAAACTTCAGCGTTTTGCTATTAGTTGGTTTAATTTGCTGAAAAAAAAATTGGTGGGTCTGAGGGAAGAAAAACTAAGCATGAAAGTTATGTATCATCAACCAGCTTGTCTGTTTTTAAGAGGTTAAAAGAATAAAAATGCCAGGAATGGTCTAAGTATAAGAATATCCAGTTTTACAAGAGAATAGTCATGAACTACATGACCTCTGAGCTCCTTTGAGCCATATATGCAATTTCCACATGAAAGAGCTTATTACTCATGTCTCATCATCTGAATACCAAACCAAGAGAAAATTCTTAGTTAAGCATCTGCAGGATTTAGGGCATAAGACAGAACAAAGTAAGTTTTGGGAGGGGAGTTCTGGTGTTGTTTTGGAAATGAAGTGCTTCACAGCAACTGCTCAAAGCACATGATAACCTAGACACAAAAAATGCCTGTGCATAAATCAGTTTATTTTAGGATGTATGCTCCAAGCATCAAGTCAGAAATTCAAACCTACAATGCCTGCTATGACCTGATATTGTTAAAAGGACAAAAAAGAAGAACTCTGTACCTATGGTAGGAGGACAGACACAAGTACTCCCACCTCAAGTAACTATAATTACTCAGGATAATTATTAACCCTAAAGAGACACAATTTAAGTGGCACTTACACTATCACATATAACCCAAACACCAGACTCTAATGTTACGGTAAAAGTTGCATAGGGAGCTATGATTGATTAGAATTTAAAAGCTAAGGTACTGGTTGCGTCTGATTTATGATCTCTAATGAATTCTGTTCCAAAAAACAAATTCTTCTGTAAAGCCTGTTTCTTCTAATCATTTGTTGCAGACTGGGAGGAAGGGACTGGTCTTTATGTGCATGGTTATTAGCATTACATTGCTTAGTGAGGCTCCTGGAAATCCAGCTGTGCTCCTCTAGTGGCCTGCTGCCTTCAAACCACTGGAGATGAGCACAGAGAGACGGGAGAGCACAAGACGGCAGTGCTGAGGACACCTACGCATCATTGGCACTTTCTGCATTTCCACACAGATTACGTGACTGTGTCAAACAACAACAAAACCTGATCTTCCTTCCCTTGAGGGAGGATTGTTGTGCTGTATCAGAAGTGATTTGACATACAAGCACTGAAGGACAACGGGCTCCTCCTGGGCACTTCCAGTGACAGTTATGTGGGAATGGGGCAGGTACCAGCGGAAAGAACAGCTACAGCTACTGCAGTGTTTTCTTTGAAGAACCTCCAGAAACCACATAAGAAAAATAACAGAAACATTTTTTGGAAGGGCACATTCAAAGTACAAGCATGTCTGAACTTCATTACAGAGCTTTGGTCACAAGTGCTACATGAATCCACCTGCTCAAGGCATCATTTTAGAAACACACATTAAAAAGAAAATGAAAAAGCTTCTGCTACCTCGTGAAAGAAGATGCAAAGCCCCACACAGCCTTGCTGCTACAGGAAGGACTAGAAGAAACACAGGACAAAAATGGAAAGCCCTGGAAAGATATGCTGCTTGTCTTTGCATTTGTGAAATAGGGGACTGGAAAGATGAGAATGGCCAGTGTTGTTGTCTGCCCTATCCCCTCCAGCGTGCACTGACAGAGTGTTCAGCACAGCCCTTGCACAACCTGCCTCAGGTCGGCAGTGGGGACATGACTTTTGCCACACCTTGGTCTTCTGCCTTCACCAATATCCAGCACCAGAAAAGGCACGAGTCTGGATAATTCCACAGTTCCTCTGCTGCTTCCAGCAGCCCTGTGCAATGCTACCACTGAATTCGGGGGAAATTCACAGAAAGCCAGCAAGCTGAGACAACCCCAAGGCCCAGTAACCAAATATTTCATGGTAATGGCAGCGGGGACAGGAACCTCAAAAAAATCCCAAATATTAAAGCCAAAAGCTGGGAGATCAGAGGTTTTGTTTGGACAAGATCTGTAGCAGTCAAGGCCATGTACACTTTTAATATGTGCCAAATTCAAGCAGAAATGTGATGCTGTCAAAAGATACGCCTATGAAAAGTGACCGAGTCTTTGTATTAATCAGTACAGATCCAAGGACAGATTTGGGATTAATAAAGTGAATGGCCCATCATTCATTGAATGGCCTTGAATACGCAAATTAGAATTAAGATTTGTTAATATTCTTACCTACATGAAGGGGTATGCCTACAATATAACTACCAAAAACATTTTACCAAAGCAAAACATAGGTACAATAGAACAGTTCTGGAAAATATAGTAACCATTTTCTGAAAACAGCTCATTCTGAAAGATTTCCCTTATAAACACTGTAATGCCAAGCTGAGAATTCCTACAAAATACCTTCTGATTCCTTGGAAAGATACACAGCAATGGAAGACATCGTCATTTTAATCAAATCTGAAAACTTTGCACAAAGAGAAACTGGATTAAGTGGTAAATATTTTGCTGGTTCATGAAGGTTTTGTGAGCAAACCTGTGATACCAGCTTTTCTGACGACAAAAAAATCCCTACAAACTACATGTGAAAAATACTACAGCAGCAAATTGTTTTGTAGCCCTTCACATTGAAGTAATTTCTAAACATGGTAAAGGCTTCTGTGCTGCTCAAAACCACTCAGAAGTGGTCAGATTAAAAGAAAATAACTGACATAAAGCTCAGCTCCTTTCTGTGTCTTGATCCTATCTATGCACATAAATGAAACGTTTGTGAAATTCGCAGCATCTGAAGGCTGAATACGCATTTTTTCAGTATGACAGCGAGGGCTATTTTAAGATACTGGAATGTCATTAATTTGTGCCCCTTAGCTCAGCGATTTGTAAATGATTAGCTCTAGAGCACCAAAACAGAGTAAGGCCTCTCTAAGCCCATTTTATACTACTACTAGCATTTAAACTCTATTTCAAGATCTAATACCAAACCCCAACATATACCATTTATCATAAAATTGATAAAGAAGCCTTATATACACCTTCAGGAAGACAAGAACAACTTTTTTCATTTGAAGCCTAAAGCTTGGCCTTTTCAGTTTCTCAGAGTTTCAAACTAGTACCTACATTTCTGCTGGTAACAATGGGCCTGAGGAGCAAGTTTAGCTTGAGGTACTATCAATAGAAAGGTAGGCAAAGAAGACACGACTAAGCATAATGCCATTTAAATATCTATTTTATTTTTACAGAAGATTCCTGTATTTAACAGCAGCCTCACACCTTGAAGAGGGAAGAGATTTGTAGTATCAGATTCCTGTTAAGTTTTATGGGAAACAGCAAGTCCTTGGCTGTCACGCTCCATAACAGCAGGGGCAGCTCTGATCTCTGGAAAAGCCTTAAACTTTTAAGAGGTTCCAAGACCCCCCCAAAGGAGGCTAAAAATGAAATTATATGGGGACAAGTGGGGAGCTCCAGAAGGATTATGAAAAGGCTGTAGGAAAGAAGTTCTCCCAACAGCAAACTGCTCTGAATGGAGCTGCAGACAGTACCTTGTGTTTGTTTGGTGTTTAAATCCAACAAATAGAACACACCTATCACTTCTCTTTTCATCCCCAGCAATTAATTCAAAGTCAGGGCTTTGGTCTGAAGTTTAAGGTCTTTTATTTTACTTAGTTCTGGGCTAGCCTTGAAGAAGCAGTGAGAGAAGTTTAAAGCTCACAACATAATTCACCAGGAAATACAAGTTATCTGCTCTTAGGTTCCTACAGACTATACTTGTTTCAAGTTCTTCAAGTCTGAGAAAAAAATCTAGACTTCAAAAATTCCATACTTTAATTAGTGACTTGCTCTGACTTGACTTTAAATGAGTTTAATCACTATGAAGAAACAGTAAAAAACAAAAACAGAACAACAAGAGTTCAGCTTCACGTGATATTTTTAAGTAACAGCTTTAAAATGGTACTTTACTGTTTAATCAACCATGACTCTGAGACACAGGACCTTCGTATGAGCCTTCAAGGGAAGAAAAACAAGCACTGTATCATCCTGACACAACTCTGAGACCTGGCTAAGGGAGACTGAAGATTCACAGGTGGCAGTGAATGGTCCTGCCACATTGTCCCACTCTTGGCCAGGTTCTCTCTGGTGGGGATCTGTCCTCAACGCAGGAGAGGACAGAGGGCTCTTGTGACCCAATTCTTCCCCAGTTCAAATATTTAAATTAGATAATTTTAATTCACCTGTATAATAATTATTATTTTTTATGTAGCACTAACAGATGCATTCAAAAGGATGCAGAAGCCAAAGGAACATACTGTGGAAGAGAATTTTTGAGAAGGAATGATCTAGACTCCTCCACACTGCAGACAAAGAAATGAAATTTAGGCATCTGAATCCTAACTTAAAAAAGCGAGGGAACCCATTTTCACTTTTAACAGTTATTTGGAAGTCTTATAAGTCCATATCCACCTAAAAGAAATTTTAAAAAGGAAAGTATCACACCAAAGCACTGACCAACCATAAGCAGCATGACCAGCAGGTAGAAGGAGGTGATCCTGCCCCTCTACTCTGCTCTCCTGAGACCTCACTTGGAGCAGTGTGTGCAGTTCTGGTGTCCTCAACATAAAAAGGACATGGAGCTGTTGGAACA
>JBAFWW010018652.1:0-20994 GCA_036873685.1 Agapornis canus
CTGGGGGAGGGCAGCGGGAGGGACGCGGGGCTGCTCGATGGGGGAGGATCTGCCCCCGTCACCTGAGGGAGAGGAGGGGCTGGGGGGGAGGGATAGGAGAGGGTGCCTGGAGGGCTGGGGACCTGCAGCCTGATGGGGTCGGGAAGGAGAGGATGCAGGCACGGAGGTTTCGGGAAGATGGAGATGCAAGGACAGGTTTTGCACCGGGAAAGGTTTCCTGGAGCCACAGGCTTGCAGGGCTAGCCCTTAATTCTGAGTTTGTGCTGTAGGGTGGGTCTGTGAAGACAGGGAAGATGCCAGAAGGAGAGAAAACAAGTCAATGTAAGCAAGAAGAGGAGCAGCAGCAGAAAGAAGAGAAGCGGGAGGGTCTCATCGAGTTCTACAGTTCCTACCAGGAGCTATTCCAGTTCTTCTGCAGCAACACAACCATCCACGGGGCTATCCGCTTAGTGTGCTCCAAAAAGAACAAGATGAAGACAGCCTTCTGGTCTGTTCTCTTCTTTCTCACCTTTGGCTTAATGTACTGGCAGTTTGGGATCCTCTACAGAGAGTACTTCAGCTACCCTGTCAACCTCAACCTCAACCTTAACTCCGACAGGCTGACTTTTCCAGCTGTGACACTGTGTACCCTCAATCCCTACAGGTAAGAAACAGACTGTTCTATAGACAGCCCCAGAGCTGTTAACTGTCCTGATCTTTGCAGGCATAGGATAACAGCAAGTACTCCTCCTGTTCTTCTCATGGTCCTTGACTGTCCCCTTCTACAGCAGTGCCAGTGGAAAGGACACTTTCCATGGGCCTTTACTGCTGCAGGGCTTTCACAGTAAGGTGTGTTACTTTAGGCAACTCTTTGGTGTATGTTAGCAGGCTGCCCTGTCAACTGTCACAGGGCAAAAGCAGATGCGTTTACTTCTCTCCTACAAGGATGGTAGCCTCCAGCAAGGGCTTGGATTTGCAGCTGGTGGCAGGAATGTCCTGAACCATCCCAGCAAACTTTGCCGAATGTCTTATTCAGAATTGTTTCTGTGCATCCATCCCTAAGCCTCCAAGCTCCTCTTTCCACTCCCTGTATAGATACAGCGCCATCCGGAAGAAGCTGGATGAGCTGGACCAAATCACCCACCAGACACTGCTAGACCTTTACGACTACAACATGTCTCTGGCACGAAGTGACTGGTCCACGCTGTCCACACGGAAGCGTAGCTCAAGAAGCCTGCTCCATCATGTCCAGCGCCATCCACTGCGAAGGCAGAAGCGGGACAAGCGGGATAATGTAGTCAACTTGCCAGAGAACAGTCCCTCGGTGGACAAGAATGACTGGAAAATTGGCTTTGTTCTGGTGAGATCCCTAGATACCTTGTGCCCTACCCACTCCAGTCTCTGCCTACATACTTCTGTGTTGTTAGAACCTAGGCCATGCCTTTCCTTACATAGAAGTCTGATTGATATGCACTGGCTTTTGCTAAAGGCAGAGCTGAATCCTTTGCTCAATGCAATCCTGTTCCCCAAGCCCTGTCCCTGTCCATGCAGGCTCCAGGAGACTTATCTACATGAATGCCCATCTTTTCCCAGGTGGAGCAGGGAAACCTTGTCCTTCCTGAAGGCATTATCAACCTTGCACTTGTCTTTGGAGAGCCATTTATTAACCTCAACCTCAGTGTTGCTCCATAATAGCAAAGGGGAAAGTATCGAATGGCTGTGGGTCACATGAAACAGCCATGGTCACACTTGCTCCTAGGTAGCAGCTTCTTCACCCCAGGGTATCTGTGTTTACATTTAAAAAGAGAGGCACTGGAGGACTGAAGCTGATCACTTACCTGTTAAGTGGTGTTCCCACAGGATCACAAAGGTTTTCCTGACACACCCTGAAGGAAGGGCTCCCCGCACAAGAATTTAAAGCTTCTGGGTTTATAACATGTAGAATTTATGTGCCGATCACCCTGACACCTCACTGTAACTTGCTGCCTCTTGGGTTTCAACTCCGCTTTGCTCATTCTACTGCTGTTGCCCTTCCTCCAAGGAGCTGCCCTGGATTTGCTTTTCCACATCTTGTTGAGCACCTTTTGGTTGAGCACTGGAGCCCTTTGGAGCATTTCCACTCCCGTGCTGAGAGCACAGCCAACCCACAGGCACAACCTCGCCTCCTGAACAAGACCTCTCTGACACAGTTGGTTTTCTTCCTTCTCCTTTTAACAGTGCAGTGAAAACAACAAGGACTGTTTCCATCAGGCATACTCCTCCGGGGTGGATGCCGTGCGGGAATGGTACAGCTTTCACTATATCAATATCCTAGCGCAGATGCCCGATGCAAAAGCCCTGGATGAGTCTGACTTTGAGAATTTCATTTATTCTTGCCGCTTCAATGATGCAACGTGCGACAAGGCGTAAGTGCTGGAAACATCCCACCAAGTCTCCCTAAAAACACCCGTGTTTTGTGCCTGGGTCCAGAGGGAATCAAGGAATCCACATTACAGAACCTCTTTCCCGCGGTGGGATCGTTCCTTGTCCAGATCCCATTGTCTCAAAGGATGTTTCTTGAGTCTTTCCTGTGGGTTGTGCTCACAAGGGCCACAGTTTCTGTGACCCGGAACTATGGACCTCGGAGGATGGTTTAGCCTTTTCCTGGGTCTCACAGAAATGAAATACACTGGTACAAACCCCAGAGTGGGCCCAGGTACACACTGTAGAAGTCTACACAGGTGGAGGGGTAAAGTGGTACACGCAGGAGGGAAGAGGAGAGACTGGTTGCAAAAAGAGGGTAAATAATATCCCACTTCTCTGCTACCATTATTGGTCAAAAAGCCCCAAAGAGGTGGTGGAATGGAACCCATCACTAAGGGAGGTAAAGAGGTGGGAAGAGCTAAGAGTTTTGTCAATATTAGGAAGGTTATACAGTAATTACTAGGACTGCTAACACCCATTTGGGCTCTCCAGAGTTAGCAGTATGACAAAGGTGGTGTAAAAACCTGGCCAGCTCCAGCACATTTTAATTGCTTTTCCCATTCAAGCGAGTTTACATAACAAATACTGCCCATCTGCTGTAAGCCCCTCTCCTTGCAGGTGGAAAACTGTTGTTCCCCTCAGAAAGCCCTTGCCCTTGGTCTCACAGCCCTTTGCAGCCCTTCTCACCCAGAGTGAATGTTTCTGTTCCCCTCTCAGGAATTATACCCACTTCCATCATCCTTTTTATGGGAACTGCTATACCTTTAATGACAACAGCAGCAGCCTGTGGACATCCTCGATGCCTGGGATCAGTAATGGTAGGTGAGAGGCAGTCTTTGGTGAGAACAGCTCAGCTCTGTCTTCTCCAGGAGTAAAAGGCATCCTGCTGTGCTTGATGCTGGTGGCAGCAGATTACAGCTGTGCTCTGTCTTGTCCAAGTTCTCTTTTCACCCATGTGGAGATGGCTGTCTCATAAACATGGCTGTCCCTCACTGATGCCCCACGGAACTCACTCTCTTCCATCAGTGCCTGATCCTGACATTCCTTGCTCCCTCTGAACCTCTTCTAGCTCTTCCTGAAGTCCCCTGTTGAGCTGTAGCGCTGTGCTCCTGAGGTCCAGGTCTTCACTTTCTCCATTTTCCTGTTTCCAGCAACTGGCCTGTTTGTATTCCCAACCCATCTGAAACAGGCAAAATGTTCAGGCTTTCCTTCCATCCAGCTCAGTCTCTCCACAAAATCTCTTCCCAGGTCTGCTTTTTTCTAAGCCACAGTGAAGAAATACAGTTTCCTCTGGATAGTCCTGGAGCCTCCACCTCTATCTCTGGCTTCCCTCCAGCCACCCTCAGTCACTGCCCAGCTTCACTACAACCTGGTTGAGGTCTCTCTTCCTTTATCTCCTATGGACTCATTCTAACCATTCTGCTCTCTCCCCTCTCCCACATGACAGCCAGCCATGACCTCCCTTCTCTCTGACATCCCCCCAGGTCTCTCTCTGGTGGTCCGCACTGAACAGAATGATTTCATCCCTCTGCTGTCCACAGTGACAGGAGCCAGGGTCATGGTCCATGATCAGAATGAGCCAGCTTTCATGGATGATGGGGGTTTCAACGTGCGCCCTGGTATTGAGACCTCCATCAGCATGAGAAAGGTGAGGAAGCAGCAGAGATAAGACCTGAGGTTACAGGGGAGATTCAACTTGGTGAATAGATACAGGTGGGTTACCATGGATCCAGTGTGTTCTAAGCGAGGGGGTTAATGACATGGAGTGAAGGGAGGTGAAGAGCAGCTTACTGGGCTAGACAAGAAGCATTTGGCTGCAGTTTATCAGTGAACAATTAAATGGAGGAAAGCAGGTGAAAGCTTCATCCCAAGGAAAGCTAGGAGCAGATACTGATGGACAAGCAGTGTGTGGCATGGAGGTGTCAGAGAACAGCAAAGTGCCAGCCATTGTGTGCAATGACTGTTTGATGTTTTAGGAGATGACTGTGCGTCTTGGGGGCAGTTACAGTGATTGCACAGAGGATGGCAGTGACGTGCCAGTGCAAAATCTGTACTCATCCCGCTACACGGAACAGGTAACTCATCATCAGTGGTCCCATGCCACCTTGTTTCCCTACTTTCCTGAAATGCTTCCATCCCCTAACAGCCATGTTTGCCTGTGGGCTCCGTAATACCATGATGTGATACAGGTTGTGGTGGGTTTGGTTCCCTTGTTCAGCCTTTTCCACCTTTTGTGCCTCCCAGGTCTGCATTCGCTCCTGTTTTCAGCTCAACATGGTAGAGCGCTGTGGCTGTGCATATTACTTCTATCCCTTACCCACTGGAGCAGAGTACTGTGATTACACTAAACACGTAGCCTGGGGTAAGTGGACAGAAGGAGCAGTAAAGCTCATGCCCACCTAAACCTGTCTGGTCTACCTCATATACATCTCCTCATTGTCTTCAGTGAGCTTCCTGGTGTGGGACATCCAAAAGATGTTCTTGTCTTAGATGGTTATGCCTTCTGAGCTTGTGGAAGGAAATCTTCTCTGCATTCCCCTTGCTGTTGCACATCACCTTTTGCATGCAGCTACCGTGAGCTTACCTGGATTTACTTTCTCTGCTGTTTAGGCTACTGCTATTACAAACTCCTGGCTGAATTCAAAGCTAATGTGCTGGGCTGTTTCCACAAATGTCGAAAACCTTGCAAGTAAGTTTGGTCATCAGTCAGTCAGGAGGAGTGGAAAACCTTTATTCCTGGAGGCGTTAGAAAGCATTCCCTGACCAGAGCGAAAGCTTGAGTCAATAGCTGAGCTGCAACCCAAAATGGTATTTCTCCCATCAGGAAGCCAAAATGGCTGAGGAACATCAGTGTCGGCTTGGGAATGAGCTCCCGAGGACCGTGCAGAAGCATGGTGGGAAGTGGGCAGAACTTCAGCATGGGAGGGAGCTTCCAGGCATGCCTGGAGATTGAGAGACCTGGTCTTGTGGCTTCTGCAGCTTCAGCAGCTAATCCAGCCTCTTGTCTTCCAGAATGACACAATACCAGCTCTCAGCTGGATACTCCCGCTGGCCTTCTGCAGTCTCAGAGGTAAGGAGGGTGCCGTGGCTTCTCAGCACTGGTCTCACCTCCCACTTACCCTTCCTCAGCTAAACCTACAAGAGGTGGCCTGGATGCTGTAATGCAATGTATTGCACTCTCATTTCAGGACTGGGTTTTTTACGTGCTTTCACAACAGAACAAGTACAATATCACATCCAAGAGGTGAGAGCCCCTGCACAGAGGTTGTATCCAAACCAGATGCTATCCCAGTGGATTGTGTGTTGGGGAGGGGAAGAGTTAAGATTAAATCACTGATGCAAAGAGATTAGGCATGGGACCCATGGACAAGGCCAGTGGATTTGAATCAAAGTAGAGATAAACTGAAGCTTCAACAAGAAAAGGGAACCCAGGTGGAGAACCTGAAAAGGGTCAGGTGTTAGTATTGAGAATAGTAAGCCACAGGCAGCTGCCTTGTGGTCTGGACTCATGGGAAGGGCTTGTGGAAGAGTGGGAAGTGGAGCCTTGCAGGATCTTGTTTGTAGCCAGCGTAGGACACCACAAACATTGGGATTCACAGTGCAGCCTCAGAAGAGCACTGCAAGTAGCAAAGTGTTTACCTTTTGTAGAATGAGGGAACTGCAGAGACTGGGGAAAGCCTCTGGGTGGTGTATGTGGGGCAGAAGGGGACAGAGAAGACAATTATACTCAGTGTATAAAGGCAAGGATTGTGGATTTGGGGTTACTAAACCTCATCTTTATTTACAGGAATGGAGTTGCCAAAGTGAATATCTTTTTTGAGGAGTGGAACTACAAGACCAATGGGGAGTCCCCAGCCTTCACGGTACACACTTTACTGCCGTGTCCTCTCTAGCCACCCATTCCTCTGTGACACATGGAATATTGGCAGGCATTTGTTCCAGCACTGTTGGTTACTGAGTCTCTCCTCCTGCAGCAGGGTGGGAGGAAGCCCCCAGCACCACAGGGCACTGCCAGTGGGAGCAGGCAGGGAGGAAAAAGGCTCAGACAAGGGCTGTCCTCACTGGCCTTTCTCCGTCTCTTGCAGGTAGTGACTCTGCTCTCACAGTTTGGGAACCAGTGGAGCCTCTGGTTTGGATCCTCTGTCCTGTCTGTGATGGAGCTTGCAGAGCTGGTTCTGGATTTCATTGCCATCACCTTAATCTTGGCTGTGCGCTGGTTCCGTTCTCGGCAGCAGCTCTCTCCCTCAGGACCCCCTCCAAACAGTCATGATAACGCTGCTTTCCAAGACGAGGCACCAGCTCTTAGTGCTCCACACCGCTTCACTGTTGAGGCTGTAGTGACCATGCTGCCACCCTACAACAGCCTGGAGCCACGTGGGCCAAGCAGAGATGGTGAGGTGGGACACGAGTGAGGCACTGGCTTATTTCACAGTTCAGATGGGTGGCAGTTGGAGCACAGGTTGCACACTTTGTCTGTGGGACCTGCATTTCCTTCTTTCTGGGTTCGTTGCTTTCACTGCTTGTAGGTGAATTCTTCAGTCTCATAAAATACTATTGCTCTGGGAATCATCATGGATGAGAGTTGATCTAGCGTATGTATGGGGGAGATGTCCACTTAGTTTCCTTACACTCCTTGCAACTGCACACCTATACATGCATGCTTTCTTTTCCCTGCAACAAGGATGCTGCCACAGTTC
This sequence comes from Agapornis canus, assembly GCA_036873685.1. Taxonomy (NCBI): domain Eukaryota; kingdom Metazoa; phylum Chordata; class Aves; order Psittaciformes; family Psittacidae; genus Agapornis; species Agapornis canus. Next base: position 7,140 of record JBAFWW010018652.1, read on the forward strand.
TGGTCTGTCATTCATTAAAGAGGTTTGGCAGGCACGACTGGCCTCCTCTCTGGTATGACAAAGGATGGTAATGTAGGCTCAACAGGCTGAGCTTATTAAGCTTTCCGTAAGGTTGGAAACTGGATGCTCTTTCCTAATTCTTAATGTCCAGCTCTGATCCCAAGACCAAGCCACTCACCCTCTTCTACCCCTAAGGAGAGGCTACTTGTATAGCCCGAAGACATGACAGCCACTGACATAACCTCCACCTATATTACACACAATACTCCGGGGAGGTGGTTGGTGCTTGCTGACACTCTTGGGTCATGACAAAACACCCTGGTAGAATAAGGTCTCCTTTTTCAAACTGGGTATGTGGCTCTGGCAGACCTTGGTTGACAAGCAGTCTCCTTCCTTGCAATACACCATACATGTGCATGTCCAGGTATTTAATTGTTTGCCAAAAGGTCTGGGATAAACTGATCTCTACAGTTGCCTGTCTCTCCCTGCTTTGAGGGGGGAAAGCAAAGGTGTCTTTGGCAGGACTATGCACACTCACAAAACCAGTGTCTCTGCTGCCATGAGGTCCTGCAAAAGAGGATCATACAGGTCATACAGAGCCTGCTCTGCTCCACTCATCCCTTCCCTGGCACACACACAAACACACAGAGGGTTTGCTGAGGACAGTAAAGCACAGGAGAAGACCTGCATGCTTTCATCTAAAATCCTTCCTGAGCAAGCTTTAGCCTATCGGAACAGACCACATAGGCAATCAAGGCTCGGACAAAGATAAGGCTCAGGAACTAATCTGGGGATCTTCACATAAGATCACACATCTCTTGCAGTAAGCCTGCCATGGTATATTTACAAATACTGTTTTCTGCTGCAATGGTCTTTACACAGCACTTTGTGGGGTATCAAGAGAGCAAGGGTGATGTCCTTAACAAACAGGATTGTCCACTTGCCTGGACTCAAACACAAATATCAAAATTTAAGTGTATAGTTTAGGCAAAGACCTGTGGTACCATGGACACAAACACATTGCAAACAGCCTCTCATTAACTTGGTTTTGAATTCAACACCTCAGGTATTTTAAATGTTAAGATAGACACACTGCCCTTGGGAAGATAGAGGATCTTACTGCAGTTTATCAACTCTTGCCTAATTCTTCCCTTTAAGAAAGTAAACACATACTTGTAACTGCTTTTGCTTGGTTACCTAAATGCACTTTTCACTTCCCAGCAGAGAGTGATTTTCTTCCTCCTCACACCATGTTCTTTATTACAGAAACATTTATGGGGCTTCATACTTTATCCCAGTGCCCAGCTGATGACCCTTGTTGGCAGGTGAAGATGTCTCTGCTGGGAACAGAAGCAAGTGAGCCAGGGGGTGTCATTCAGCAAGAAGGGCAGCCCAAGCAGAAGGGAAAGCCCTGCAACCATGGGCACTTAGAGTTATGGGAACACGTATTGCCATGGGAGGCCACCACTGGAAAACAAATCCGGACTTGTACAAACTTGATAAAACATCCACTTTCTGTGTTTATGGGTGGTTTTGAGGGACACAGAAGAGAGTGAGGAATGAAAGAATGACATTAACAAAGGGGCTTTCATGGTCTGTAAAAATGCTGCCCAAGGAGCAGAGTTAAAAGCTGGGGTTAGTGGCTAAAGCAAACCCAACTTTGGTCACAATTAAATTCAGACAGAGGAGTTCAGATGTTGCACCCAGGCCTGGTCCTGAATTCAAGTACTACAGACTGCCACCTTAGGTAGCCTCTAGCACACGAATGAACAAAAACCAGACACTGGGCACAAAGCTGTTTGCTCCACAAAACCACTTCCAACTCAAGAAAAGAGAAAGAACAGGCAGAACCTCTCAGATGGTCTCTGCATATCATAAATGTACATTGATTCACAGGAAAGCATGAGCTTTCCTGAATGTCCAAAGACATGATTCTTCACATTACACAGTAGCTTGTGATAACCATAAAATTGATAGGACCCACTGCCTCACACCTAGTCAAGTGGGTAACTATAAAAGAAGTTTAATCAGAGGCATAACTACTTGAAACACTAAGTTCTCTTCAACAGCATCCAGAAATACAGCTGTAGTAGAAGGTGATGCATTCCCTAGGGGAAGCTTGCACTATGTTCTCTCTCTCTTCTGTAAGTGCCTGATGAACTCAAGGTAATGGCCCCATTCTGGGTAGCTGTAAATCCAGCCTGTACAAACAAGAAGCTGTATGACAAGTTGGTAAACAGATTAGCTCTCCCTGTCCTGAGGGTCAGTGCAAAAATGGCCATCTTGTGAGAAAAGAGGTGAGGATCCCTGTATTTATGTAGGTTGACAAGACCACAATCAGCCCAACAGATGCATAGTGAGCTTGATCTGGCTGAAAACAACAGCAAAGTCCAGCAGTGCCAACAAGACAGTGCAGCAAATGGAGGTTTTCCATTGAGAATGTCAAGTATTAGAGAAAAAGGGGGGAAAGCAGGTGGTTAGAGGGATTTATAACTCAGCAGAAATACAAACTAATGGTCTGAGGTGGGGTGAATTTTTACAAGAGGATAAAGTCGAGTGACGTAAATGCTTTGGAGTTGTAGGTATGTTAGAGGCATAGCACAGTTATCTGGAGGACATGGAAAGCATGCAAGGAGCAACGGTAGGTTGTAGGACACTGAAGAAAAGCAAGTTGCATCTTTCTGTACTGAGAGGATCTGTTGTGCTGGGGGAAGGCAGAGAAGTAAGGATACAAATGCTTGAAGGGGGAAGGGAAGTGCAGGAGAAAACTGACTGTGGAAGTTGGAATATTATAGAGTGGTTTGTTCTGCAGGAGTAAGCAGCACAGAAGTGGGTAGCTCTGCAGTCTTAAGAGGAAGAATGATGAGGAGGAAAAAGGAAGGTTTATATGATGGGGAAACCACAGAAGAAGAGGGATGAGTGTCTAGGAGCTTAAAGGAGGATTTGTGGAAGTGTTTGGTAATGTTGAAATACACGGAAGGAGAAGGGAGCTCTTCCATGATGGGGAAGAACCCACAGAGACAGGTATAAAGGGCCCCAGTGTCTGTGGGACTGCAGTTGTGGCACACATTTGGAAGCTGATTAAGGGTTAAGAGCATTGGGAAGCCATGTGATAGAGAAAAGGGATACAGTCTGGAAAAATCTAGGGACACTTGAAGTTTGAAGGCTCCCATTCAGACGGATTTGGAGCATCTGAGAAACTCTAAGGAAATCTAAAGTATAGGGAGACTGAGAGAAGTGAAAGTACTGGAAAGAATGGGTCAGCACTTCCAGGAAAGGGGAAAACTAAGGGAAACTAAGCACAGGATGGTTGAGAAGGCAGGGAATGCAAGGATGGGCAGGCATCCCCTGCTATGTGCTGAAAATTTGTCCCTTCACAGTGTGACAGTCACAGTTTGACAGATACCCAAACTGTATTTTTTTCCTACAAGAATTGAGGCAATAGAAGAAATACAGGGAGCACCTCCTGTATGAAGAGCTCAGAGCAGCTGCCAGTATCTGAAGGGGGCCTACAAGGATGCTGGAGAAGGACTCTTCATCAGGGACTGTAGTGATAGGATAAGGGGTGATGGGTTTAAACTAAAACAGGGAGTTGAGGTTAGATAGAAGGAAGAAGTTCTTTACTGTGAGGGTGGTGAGGCACTTGCAGAGTGCCCAAGGAAGTGGTTAATGCTCCATCCCTGGTAGTGTTCAAGGCCAGGTTGGCCATGGCCTTGCACACCATGGTCTACTGGAAAGTGTCCCTGCCCATCAAAGGAGGCTTTGAACTAGATGATCATAAGGTCCTTTCCAACCCTAACAAATCTATGATTCTATAAGCAATACACTTACAAGAACTAACAAGAAAACTCTGCCTGCTGGAGTGCTTAGATAAGCTGTACAGATAAGTGCAAGGTTTGTCTGCACAGACCATGGTCAATCCCAGAAGGAATTTGAGTGAAGGGTTACCAGGCCTTTGGGACAGGTTCAAGAAGATCCAAGGGGTGGAAATGTGCTACATTAAGAAACAAATTGGGTAGCAGTGGTGTTGGTGAAAGGACAGAGGGGAAGTACAGAGTTCAGGAACACACGAGCAGAATGGCTACGTTCAGCCTTGCAGTTCTTGATACTTACCAACATGCAATACTTAAAGGGGTCTTGTAAACATGAGAGAAGAAAAGAGCCTTCAGCTTCTGATTACGTGCTTAAAGGCAGTGAACTATAAAAAGCTTAATAACTGGAGATGATGGCAAAAGAGTACAGTTCCTTAAAAACAGTACAAAGACTTTTGGAAAAGCCTGGCAGAAGAGAACATTAAAAGGTCCTTTTAGCCTCAGCAAGAACTATTTAATGGGTCTATGCAAGAAAGGAAAGGATGTTATTGGGCTGTTTATAATGTAAAACCAAGGAACAAATAAGCACATTCTGAAAGACTCAGTCTCTGGCAAAACAAGTCAAAAAGATTATGAGGAGCATGGAGACTGAAATGCAACTTTATCTTGGCCTGTAAACAGGGGAACTTTTGCAGAGGAACCCAACTACTTCTAAGAGGAAGCACTGTAGGATACCTAGGAGAAACACTGGTCTGAAATGCATCCAACAGACATGGCTGAGTTGCCTATTTTGTAAAACCTATATCCTTATCTGTTATATCTCTCAGAGTAATTATTTACTTAGAGATCAGAACAAAAGATAAAACCTCTGTACTTCCCCATTATTGCTTCTCCAAGTAAAGACTTTTAACCCCAGTGGCTACATCAGAGCAAGGACCTCTGTCACTTCAGAAGGAAGCCAGGTCCATTAAACAGGTGTTGCTGCATTTCTACTCTGAAGTCTTTAGTCTTTTCCACCATGGAGTTACTTTACAGCTGAGACATGAAAAAAAGTCCCCCACTGATGAAAGAATGCAGCCTACATTGACCAGTGCATCAGAACCTCAGGGAAGGCCAGAGCAAGGCCTAGAGCATCTAGAAAACATGAAGGTTTAAGACACTTAGAAACAGCATAGTTGAGACGTTTCCCCCACTAAATCTGAAGGCATTGAAACAGAAGCTATATGTTTAAAGACAGAGCTTGAATTGCTAATTAGACACATAAAGAATTACTCCACCAAAGCCTTGGCCTTGCTTTTAGCGGACCTTTACAGTCATGCTTTGCTCAGGGTAAGACTGCAGTAGCAGCAGCAGTGCTGATGCTCTAAAGGATGGCACCTCAGGAGGTGAGCTCCCAGCAGACCATGGTGCTTTAAATGCCCACGTGAGGATTTCTGGTTAGACATACAACTCTTTGCAAGCACACACAACAAGACTCGAGTTGGGCACTGCCCTGGGGCAACTTTCCCCAGCATGTTCAGCCCCAGCTTTGTGCTCCACATCAGCTGGCCAGGTTTAGCAAGCAAGCACTCAAGTCCATAAGTTTGGCTAAGGACTCAAGAGACACTGTAGTCAGTCTGGACACACATATGTTCCAAGAAAGAACTTTTCCTATCTCCTTACATGAACAGGGCTGAGAACTAACAGGAAGACAACACACAACTTGGCAGGAATTGTAGCATGACTAGTTCATTCAGGTTGTGCAAGCTGTATCTGTGATGTAGTTTAGGCTGTACATGGTGCTTTGATCTACCAGCCAGTCCAGACACCCTCCTTCCCCAGCAAGGCTTTGTCTTTGAAAGAAACAGCCTATCTGCACTGCTCCAAATTCACCATATTATGGTTAGAATTGACCATACATTTTCTGGTATAATTTTGGTGATATTTAAGACTAGAAAATGATTGATCACAAGGAAAGCACAAACCACAGGGGCAGGTAAGAGCATAAATACTTCATTTTAAAATAAGCCTGCACTGGACAAAGAGCATTTTCAACGGGCATTTCTTTTTAATGAGTTTCAAGTGTACAGTAAAGCAAAACAAGGCACTTACCTTTAGTCTCTCCATGTTCCAAGATAGGTGGTAAACAGCATCCTACTCTTGGAGATCTTGGAACTAGATGGTATTTACCCCAACATCAACATACAAACTGTTTTCTGCATTTAAGGATCTGACAATAGGTTATTGAAACCCAAAGGCAACATACACTGAGGAACTAGAGCCAGCAGTAACACACCCTCCCATTCAGGGAACTACCTCCCCACGCATCACACATTGGCTGGACATTTGGCAGCTGGAAGCAGAGCTGGCTTGGGCAACCTCTTCCTGCAGAGCTTCTGGTTCATATGTCTTGTTACAGACTTAACATAGAGCCAGTCCAGCGCAAGGTTCCAGTACAAGTGCAGCTACCATCATTGCAATGGAAAACCAGCCACTGCTTTGAGGGATAGAAGTTCAGGTGTATGTGTAGAAGTGACAGACAAAAAAACCTGTCCCAACCCCTTGCACCCAATGACAAACCAGACAGACTCAATAAGGTGGTGAATTGTCTTTCTTAGAGACCATTTAAAGTACATGAGCTGATAACTACAACATGCCAGAGGAAATTACAGTTGTGTTTCTAGAGAAAGGAAATAAAACTGCACGTGCATGAGTGGCTGTAATGCTATGGACAGCAGAGTCCCTTGCTTTTACTCAGAGGGCCTTGGTGATCTTTTTACCCCCATGCACAAACACACAAAGGAAAGGAAAGGGAGCAGAAGAGAAGGCAACATACAACATCTAAGAGAAGGAAATGGAAGAGACAGCCTATGGGGACCTCAGCCCCCCAGAGGCACCAAAGGCTTGTTTAGGAGAATTCAAGAAAATTTCTCATCTGGGGTCCTCAAGCTTGTATGTCCACCCCCTAAAATAACAGCAGTAAAGCAGTGCAAGCAGGCCCTGGCTCCTCTTCAGTAGATGCACTTCTGATCATCCATCACATCTCAGTTCCACAGGGAATTAGGGAAGTGCTCAGGGGACAAGGGCTGCTTCATTCCACATCTTCATCTCTGCCCTCACTCAAGGTGGAGAGGGATGGAATTGCAGGGAGATGAACTTGATGCAAATGAAACGCTGGGGCATGGAAGTGAGCATGCAAAACCTCCCCCCTTCCCAGATGCCCTGTGAGGAGGAAAGCGGCCTCCCGGGCACACCCAATGAAACAAAAAGCATCTGCTCCTCCCACCTTTTGCACTTCACTCCTATCTGGGAACTCCATTGCTATTCCCTTCTCCTCACATTCCCTCAAACCTAGACACACCCAAGGTAGTTTCCTAAATTAAAGAGGTGCCCTCTTCCCAGTCTGAATTATAAGCTGCAGCTCAGCCTGTAAAGATGCGCATTCCTCAGAAGACTCTGCAGAAACTGAGAAACAGGGCACATCCAAGCAATTCACAGCTCTTGTTGGTTGTGATGGAGAACAAGGAGCTTGCTTACAGAAAGCCACAGCATTCCATCCTGCAAGTTTATTTCCAGCAGATACCACCCTGGATGTAATTCAAGAGAGCCCATAGGAAGTAGGAGGATTTCAGTTTGATAGGCAAGATCTCTATAGAGATCTAAGCCAACAAAATAGGACATCTGTTGTCACATTGCAGTATCTATGCCCAGAGCAGCATTTCCCTCCAAATCCCTAGCTAACTATTCCAAGGATTTTCTAACTCCTGCTGGAAGTTAGGGCTTTGTGGTAGCACAAGCAGCACAGGTATTCTTAATCAGAATGCCGTGTGGCCCATTCAGCATCATCTGGAATACCTCCAGGCTCTTTCAGCCCCATTTGCTACAGAGTGGATTTCCTTTGACATTCAACCAGTAACAAAAGCAGAATACCCATTCCTATTCTGCTACTACCCAGAAAGCTACAAGCTAGTAGAAAGCCACAGCATCCTGGCTTGTGTCTGCATAGATGAAAGGAATATTTACCACCCTACACTAGATTCCTTACCATTGTTCTTTTGTTCCTTCTGGCAGGAGATTTTACTCCCACACCTGCCTTCTAGATAGTAAAAAACCTCTCCTTACTTCACTGTGTGCAGTCTGTTGCACTTGACTGAGGTAATGATGTAGTCTCTCCTTTATCATAACTGAAATGGTCACATTCAGACAGCAAGTCAACTGAAAATAAGGACAGGCAGAATCCCTCATGCTCATCTCTCCATGACTAAAGAAATCTAGATCACTGTAGAGCTTGGTCAGATGGCTCAGTACTGGCCAATGCAAACTAGCCTTTATTTCAGAAGCTTGATGAAAAGCTTAAGTCATGCTGCCACTCTTTTTAGGCAGAACACTAAAGAATCTCACATGCTGAAGTCCTTCATCTCTAAAGGCACTGCATTAAGGCATTCTTATTTTGCTAGAGTCCACACAGGCACTAATTGACAAACAGCCAAAAATAAACCAAAGAAACTCCCTACAGAAAAGCAGGAGCAATAGCTACCCGCTCCTCCTCTACTTCTCCTTCCTCTATACTCTAAAGCTGCAGCAGCTGTTTAAGGCTAACCATGTTCAGTAGAGTGCTTCAGAGTCATATAGAGAAGCCTAATTAAAACCAGTAAAGAAATCAATGAAGAAGCTAGGTGGAAGGGAAGGGAAGGTTCAGGGATAAGAAGAGACAGGCAAGGTGACAGGACAGTAGGTTGCAGACCAAAGGAGATGCATTCAAGTAAAAAAGTAGACTGGAGACAAAGCAATAGGGAAAGAAAAAGGAAAGAACAAGAGGGCAAGTTACACCAAAGGTCCCTCAAAGACCTCCAAATTCCCCACCAGAGAAGGAACTTGCCAACCCACCCACTCCAGGGTAAGCACCCCTCATACTTACAGGTTCACCTGACCTGGCAGGCAGAATTTCCCACTTCTACAATGATGGCCACCCCCAGGTCCTTCTGTTACTATTCAAAAGTATACAGTCTCTAGAGTAAGTGCAGGAGTTCTTCTAGCACCACCACCTCCCTTCCCCAAGGGCTGAAGTTAATACTTATGCAACCAAGACCCTCAAGATCTCAAATGTAAAAGAAAGAGTTTAAGGTACCGTAGAGTTGGCAGTTCTTCACTTTTGATCCTGAGCTTTTCAGTACTTACTTGCAATCACTGCCACCACAATGGCACCAATCACTCCCATCATGATCATCATCTGGAGAGAGAGATTGTTAAAGAGTAATACTCAGACCAGACTGACAAGTTCACATCTTCTCAGACAGCCAGAGAACATAAGCCAGCCCTTGAAGGTAGGACAGCCAAGACCTCAAAGTCTTTCCACACTGAAAAAATCCTAACCATTTGAAATCATTATTACACCCCCAACTATCTTCTCAAAGCTCTGGAGAAGACCAGCCCAGTGTTCATCTGATGAAGGAGGTCATGACAATAGGAAACTCACCTTGCAGTTCTTCCACCAGTACTTCCTTTTGAGTTTTGCTGCACTACTTTCAAATTGGGAGGCACCAGCCTGAAGTGCATCTGCCCGGTCATCTAGCTCTGACAGCTTCTCATCCCGTTCCAGCACCTTGTCTACGTTTACACACATTATATCAACAACCTGCAGAAGGAAGAACAGTAGCAGCAGTTGTACTGGTAAAGAGAGTTGAAAACAGTTAAGAGCCAGGAATCTAACACGGAGATGCTAATAGGCAAAAGCCCTAAACAAGGGGAAAAAGGCCAGGATAAAACATGGCTTTCAAGCCACTGCCTACTCTGAAGTGGGGAAAAATTGTTGACCTCCCCCCCGTTAAAGTATCAGTTCAAGTACACTTAAACGAGATCTTCAGCCCCGCATTCTCACCTGGTTTAAAGCAAGAAAGCCTAAGCCACCCCCTTTTGTGAGAATAATGGTAGGCTTACTCTCTGGTTATTGGAATGATTAACAGCTACATGTGGCTGCCCCAGTGAGGCATAAAGGCGTTACTGCAGGACAGCAGCCACGCTACAGACACCGACCCTGGAAAATCAGGCAAGGCTCCCTGCACATCACACATTGAGACTGCACACAGACTGTTTGCTTGAAGCAAAAAGCCAGGGATCGAGACCTCCTCTAGATGCACTATAGGAGATACCAAAAAAAATCTAACAGGTGTGCTCCTTAGAAGTCATAGCTGGGATAAAGCTGCTTTTAAACATAAAGCAATCTCTCCTCCAGCCTCTTTATAGGTCTGCCACCGTGATATGATTATTACTGAGTTTCTGGCACTAGCATAACAAGAGCGGCCACCCCCTCAGCAGCAGGCGTCTGTCAAGAGCATCGCTGGTGCAGAGCAGTAGCAGAGTCCAGGCAGTCGATGGGAAGCCAGCTGGCAGAGCTACTGACCTCCTTCACCTGAGCCTGCGTCTGCTGCAGTCGACGGTTACTGCTCTGATTGGGGGGGGGCCCAGAGGGGGTCCCACCAGGAGCACCCCCTTCGGGGGCCCCGGGAGCAGGTTGTTGCGTTGGGTCAGACCTAGGGAAACATAATATGGACAAAGAGAAAAACCTAATGATACGCTTAACAGAGCGCACCCTACCCCCCAGATCCACCTGAACCCCACTGCCAAAGGCTGGGCCCGGCAGCAGCAGCAGCCCCAAGGGGCCGCAACCTGCTTAGATGCTCCCGGTACGGGAGCAAGGGAGGGCCTAGAGTAAGGGGAGGGCAGCGGGCAGGGTCGGGGTAGCGGGAGCCCAGGGGGAAGGAGGTGGAGGCGACAGTTGCTGCAATGCGCCACTCGGCTCCACCGCCGGCGGCCAGGGCAGGGGCTCCGCACCCACCGGCCGGCCCGGCCGTTATTATCCCCCCCTTCCCATCTCTCTTTCCCCCCTGCTCCTCTCCGCCCGCCGCAGCCAGACACTCACATGGCCGAACCGGAACAGCTCCCGGCAACTCCGCAATCAACTCCGCACCGGCGCTCCCCACCGCGAAAAGACTTATAGGAGACGAGGCCCCGCCCCTAAGAGCAAACAGCCAATCACAAGTGGCAGCGGGAAGGAGTCGCCGCAAGCAGCACCGCCTCTGGGCTCCGCCTCAGCCAATCAGCGCTCCGCGGCGCAGGCGGAGAGAGGTGCCCTGTGAAGACGGTGGATGAGCCGAGCCCCGCCCTCTCCCTCGCTCCGGGCGTTTGAGAGGACGAGCAGCTGTGACTGAGCCTCGGGCCACCCAATGGGAGCAGAGCCCCCCCTCCCCCCCCCACGGGCATCGGCCGGGCCGGTGAGGAGCGGGGCTGCGGGGTTCCGGTCCCGGCAGCTTCGAGTGAGAGCCTCCCGTTAGGTGATGCAAGGCCTGAGCATGGTCACCAGCCGGTCCGGTTACCCTTCGATCCCGTGCCGTTGCAGATCCATAGTGTGTGCGTTGGCTCTGTTTTAAGCCACTGCCCAGCTCCTGTAAGAGGAAGCCCCAACAAGTCCCAGAGTAGGTATCTTAGGGTCTCTGCTACCCGAGGGGGTAGCCAGGCTCCAGCAACAGCCCCACGAACAGTCAGGTGTTCCCCTCTAAAGATACTGAGAAGCCTGCTGGATCAGAAGGGAGGATGCTTCTGTTCAGGACAGAAAAGGAGGCAGGAGAGTACTGGCACAATAAGTCTCCATGAAGCACTTGGTGTTGTGAGTAGGGTGACAGGTAGAGGTTTGCACGTACGCTGAGCTGCCTTTTCACTGCACAGAATCAACCAGGTTGGAAAAAAACCTTTAAGACCATCAAGTCCAACCTTTTCCCATCACTGCCAAGGCCACCACTAACCCATGGCACTGAGGGCCTCATCTACACAGTGTGTGAACACTTCCAGGCATGGTGACTCCAGCACTGCAATGCACAGCCTGTTCCAATGCCTGAGCGCCCTTCGGGGTAGGAATTGTTCCTAATCTCCATCTAAACCTCCCTTGGGACAGCTTGAGGCCATATCCTCTTGTTCTATCACTTACTTGGGAAAAGAGACCAGCCACCTCCTTGCTCCTTTCGGGTAGCTCATAAGGTGATACAGACTATTAATGAAAAGCGTTTTTTACATCAGATCTAATAGATCAGGAGATATGAACAACTATGTTACAAATCATAGCCTGGGAACCAAAAGACCACGGCTTCAAGAAAGGCAAAGACCTAATACAGGGCTGAGACAAGAGCAGATGGTTTGCAGATAGAACTGTTGAGGGTTAAGGAGCAGCCTAGCACTGGCCTCAGCAGAACTGCAGGTTTTTAAGCTGTGCCTTCAGACAAGCTGCCAAGGGACAAGTCATGGAAGAAACTTCTGTAGCTTGGCGCCCTTCCTGCCGCAGTCTGAGAACGGTTCCAATAACCACTGCTAATAACAAGATGGAGCTGTGGATCTACTGGACCACAGACCCCTTGCCAAGTTGGTGCTTAAGGACCAAGAGGTGACAAAGGATACCAGGTACCTTTATCACCTTCCCAGTTTCTGACGTACTTTCAGGCAAAGATTTGCTACACCCAAGGTTTGTGTACATGATAACCCCCAGGTGCTCACTCAGTCTCTCTTGGACACACACACACGTTTCCTGAATCCACAGGTCTGCCACTCTGCTCCTGAGAACATGGACTTGAGGTACTTCAACAGAGACTTTGGCTAAAACCTTCCTAAGGAGTAAGACTTAAAAGAAAACTCCTTTCATTCCCTGCCTCTTCCAACCAAGTGCTTTGGAAGACTGAGTAACATCACTTAATAACAAGAGACATGTCAGCAGGCAAACTCCACAATTACCTAGCAGGCAAATTAACTAGTAACAGAGAATAGGCAAACACCCACTCATCATTCTGATGCTTCTGAATTGTGTAAGTCTTTGTGATGTTGGACTAGCTGGATACCAGCTTTGACTTACTGTTCCTCTCTTCTAAGGGAACCAATAACAGTTAGGAAAACCAGAAGCTAGAGGTTTTTAGAACAGTTAAGTGCCTGAGTTTCTTTTGCAAATTCTAACTAGATTAGAAACAAAAGGCCACTTGGTCAGTAAGCACTATTAGCATGGGGTTAAGTCATCATCAGTGTCAAAGACAAACCTGTTCTTCAGACAGGTTTTGGTGCATTTCAACTAATACTTGGATAATTGACACTTAATTACACATAAAGGGAGAGGGAAGCAGGAACACGTTAGCAGACGCTCTTAGCACTAACTTGAAAATTCAGTTATGAGGAAAAAGATCTAAGCTGGAGCATCCTGAAATTGTCCAGGAGGACATCAGAAGCTGAAGCTCAGAGACTGAAAGCATGTGAGAAGCATGGCCAAGAACTAGAGGACTCTCAGGTCAAGTTCAGGGTTGCAGGCTGGAATAAGTATTTGTGAGAAATATGTAGGGAAATGGTTGAGGGGCCAGAACCTACACAGAGGAGCTCAGGCCTGGAGCAGAAGCAGGACCCTGGGACCAGGCCATAAGCGCAGAGTAAAGGCTGCAGAAAGCAGCAGGAACTCAACTGTATGAAAGCTGTTTTTATTCTGACCACGACAGCACAGAACGATGCTGCATGTACCAAACCCACAGTCAGTCCTAACGGTGCTTCCCAGTGCGATTGAAACGCTTGTACAAGTACCGGATCCTCTTTTTGAGTTTGTGGTAGTCCTCCAGAAACATCCGATTTCCCACCATCTTCTTCTTACGAATGCACCTCTGCAACTCGTTCCCCCGCCAGCCTCGCAGCCACACGGGCCCCACGATGAGTTGCTTCGGGTGCAGCTGGAAGCCACCTGGAAAAAGGGAGGGAAGGGCAGGGCAGGGAGGATGAAGCCGGGCCCTGCTGTTCCAAGGGCAGCTGGCTCCAGCCCTCGCTGGAAGAGCCGCTCGTTCGCAGGTGGGTCCAGCCTCCCTCCCTTCAGGCCCACAGCGCAAGGCGGGGTGTCTTACCCAGGATCCCCACGTTGTCGTAGAGCCCGAACAAGGCTCGTTTTTCCGTCCACCGATCCACCTGCTTGCGCTTCTTGGGCTCCCTGATGCGGATGGGCCGGGTGAGCCCTGCCAGGGGTGAGGACAGCGGCACGGGGAGGCCGGGCCGCACTG